>VZRZ01002841.1:2093856-2104372 GCA_013398175.1 Climacteris rufus
GTCAGTTCATTCCTTGAGATGTTTTCCTTCTGCTGCAACTGCCTGGGGGGAGGGGGGCAGCATCTTTGCAGCTCTGCAGTATTAATTCCCTTTTCAAAAAAACTGCTGCATTGGGATGTGAACTTTATCCCCTCAGCAAGAAGTTCCTCCCAACAACTGCTGCCATAGCTTCTCCACCAACAAAGTGAAGTCTTTCCAAGGCCGGGCTGGTCCCACTCAGGGTGGGGGGGGACACAAGGCCTTTTCATCAAAGATGATTCCCTTGGCCTCAGGAGCAAAAGCCTCGTTCAACGTTGTTGACTCCCCCACCAGACCATAGCCCCTCCTCTAGGCATCCATCCCTTCTGCATCAGCGTGCGCTCCTTCCCCATGGCTGGGGGTGCATCTCTGCTCCTTCACGGACCCTCAGGGTGCAGTGAGACACTGCATTAGCATAGTCCTTACCACAGGCTGTAAAGGTGTCTTGGCCTCGGTGTCTGAAGAACCTCCTCTCTCTCCTTCTTCCTTACTGACCTTGAGGTCTCCATATTTGCTGCTTCTCCTACATGTTCTCACTCCTCCTCTTTGTCTAGCTAAAACTACAGCTGCGCACACCTACTTTGTTTTAATTTGTTCTTAAATACGTTGTCACAGAGGCGTTACCTCCATCTCTAATTAGTCCAGCCATGGCCAGTAGCATGTCCATAATCAGAGCTGTCAGAGACTGGCTCTACCGGACAGCTGTGGAAGCTTCGAGCAGCTTTTCACAGAAGCCGTCTTTATGTCCCCCTCCACTCCCAAAAAACCGGGCCCTTTCAAACTAGCACATACAAAAAAAAAAAATTATACTTGATGTATCACAGAGATACATCGAAAAATGATAGCAGATCCATTGTAATGCCTTCAGTGTATAGTTAGCTTATCTAATTGTTTGCAACAAATGTGAGCTATCACAGTAAGTTTATCAGCTTTTCAGAACTTCATATCATATGGGGGGGGGGTGGGGGTTTGACCAGATCAGAGAAGCCTTAAAGCCCAATTACATCACTTTATGGTCAAGCCACAGCCTCACTATCACCATTCTAACTCCTTCAATCCAGGCCAAACTGCTTGGCTGGAAGGAGCATTAATCAACAGTCTTGAAACTGAAAGGAGTTTGCTATGCCTAACTTTAAAAAATTGCTCTCCTAGCAGATCCACAAAGCCCCTCTTAGAATAATTACATGCGTGCAGAGTAATTATATTAATTTTACTAATTAGTCAGTATGGCTAAAACTGCTTCCCAGCTCTTTCCCCATTATAAGCTCTTTGAAACTCCAGAAAAAGACTTAACAACTCTTGGTAAAATTTGTTCCTATTTGGATTCAATCCAAGCCATTTTACACAATTCCATTACAGTACAGCAAACAAGGCTAGGCATTAATGCATAACTGAAGTACGCTTTATACTGTCAGCATGGATCGGATTCAGACTGGCTCCTTCCCAGAATTATGCTTTTAAAAGCTTATTTAGTAACAAATTACATAGAAGATAAACACACAATTAACCAATCTCCTAAGAAGCTAACAATCAAAATACTCTGTGCTGAAGTATTAAACATTATTCTGTTGCCTTCCATCACCATCACTATGGTTCCTCAGTATCTACGCTATGTGACTTTCTGCTAAAGCTGTGGTCAATTAATCTAAGTGCATGCCACCATTTCTCAATTTTAAATTCAATGTTTTGAGTACACAGCAATATGGAACATAAGATGGAAAACAGATCAAGGAATAAAAACTCATGGTCTCCATATGTACACTGTCATTGCTCAGAAGGTAGGTCCACAAGTAACGCTGGCACCAGGGGCCTGCTCGAGGCCATTCAGCATTATACTGGGAGTGACCCTGGTTTCCTGGGGGCTGCCGCTTGCAGTGTCCCCAAACACGGTGTCCTCCGGCAGCTCTTTTAGTGCTGGCTCCTCTGGGTGAGAGAGAGCCCTGGGCCGATAGTGTGGGTGCAGGTGAGGACAAAGACCCAGAGAAGGGTCCTGGTGTGATTTCCAGCTCTTTTATTTCCCGGGGAGAGGCAGCAGGGAAGGCAGGAGAGGGTCCGGGGTCCAGGAGAGGCGGCGCAGGGATCCGGGAGAGCTGAAGGCTTCAGTAACCAGGAGCAGTGACACAGGGGAAGCAGGGGATTTATAGGGATACAAGCAGGGGAAAGTAGCCAATTGGGGTACAGGGATTAGCATGTAACCAATAGAAACAGAACTGCTACGAAGTTTCTAGAACATAACCTTATACAGAACATGAAGTAATGTAGCAACTAACCAATGAACTGAAACATGTAAACGAAGGTGCAAGGGACGCTGGGGGTGAACCAAAAAGCTCCCCTTGAGCACGGAGTATGACTCAGACAGTGGCAGCCTCAGGCTGTGCCCACCAGCCTCGAGCTTGTGGGGCTGTGGCTTTTGCCACATACGTTGCCACACACAAGTGCACTGATCACAAGTGTGAATGCATATCCAAACTGTGTCGTATGAGTGACTTCCAGTGTCACTACCTGCATCGTCACCTTCATACTGCTACAAGTTTTCATTATTTCAAAATTAACACAAGGCCAAACTCCACTTGCTTTAGACATACAGTTATATTAAAAGCAAAGAAGTAATCAGGCAGCTTGGAGTCCAGTTACATCTCTGTAGATTTTCATTAGATTAGACAGATGGTTTCTTGTTTCTTATGAAGTTTAGGAATGAAACAGGTAGAGTTCAAGGCAGTCACTCAACACGCTCAGGAACAGGGCTTTATAAACCCAAGGTCATTGGGAAAATCTGAAGCAATTGTTCAAACTCCTGATTTTGCATGCTTTTAAGCTTCGCAAGAATCCAGATAGGAAAGGTAATGACAGAAGAGAGTCAGAATAAGTGACATAATTCTGTCTGTATGCTCACATAAGAAGGATTGTTTGACTTTGGGCTCAGCTGTTTCAGGTTAAGATTAACAAGTAATTGCCCTAGTCAGAAAATACATTTGTCATATAGTGTCTGGGAGGTGATACTTTATACTACTCTGACTTTTCATTATGAAGGATCATCTAGCTTACCCTATATCCCTTCAATGCAACTTTTACATCTACCTCCTTCTACTAGACATCTCGCTTTCTCCTTTCCACAGCTGTGCCATGACTGATCTTTTCCAAAAATCCCTTATGCAGAGTTTCCAGATGGGAGCTTGTCCGCTCCTCCTCTTGCAAAATAATATGGCATTGAGCTATCTAAATTATCCTGACACAGTTTTACTTGCCTCTTTGATCAAAATGTCGTTCACAGGTGCATGCTGTTATAGCTCTCAATTGTCAATTTATTGTCAAATTTCTACAGCTTCTATTTCATTTAAAAACAATAAAAACCCAGTTACCCACATGCTTCATGCATTAATGTGACATTGTTTCTATTCCTCCTATGCAATGTATGCACATAATTATTAGTTATATTTATTGAGGCTGCAGTTACTAAGGTATTGGTATAAATGGTGCACTATTTACAGGCAGAACCCTATCCAAGGGGTGTTCAACCAGCCAAATGAGCAAATTCCAGTGTTAGAGGATAATCAAGAGTTATATTCACCTGTGGCAGTTTCTCTCATTCTGTTCTGACAAGACACACCCCTCCAAGCATATTTGCTTTGCAATATACATTTCATGCTGTTCCAACTTCTGAAAACAATACCAACAGAGAATATCAGCACTAAAAAAAGAAAAGGTAGTCTCAAACCACTAAGAAAATTATTTTAACTTTGTTTCTATTTAATGTTGCATATATTTAATTTGGAAGGGGGAAAATTTACTACAAGGTTAGAATGACAATAGTCAGAATGAAACAGAAAGTAACAAATAGCTCTCACAATCAGGTTTCACTTTAGACACTTCAGCTTAGCAATCCTATGATGGAGAAGTTTTGGTGGAAAGATAAAAAACAGCTTCAAGGCACAAAAAGTGACCAGATTTGCAAGACTTGAGGAAAGAAAATACAGACAACACATGAACGTATATGTACCACTGTAGAAGAAGTCAGAAATTTCTACAACACCTTGATCTTGAGTGAATCAGTATCCCTCTGACCTGTAACTATCATGTCTCCATACAGTGTTCCCATCTGCTTCTTTCAAGCTAAGGTCTCTGTCCATGCATCCAGGGTCTGATCTTTAGGAGCCTTCTTAGTTACCCCTACAGAGTCCTGTCTGGAATACCTTAAAAAAAAACATCAACCCACACTAAACAGAGAAAACAAAACTTTTTTTGTTTTTTGGGACACATTCTTTGTCCCTGTGAAAGGACAGATGCAGTTCATTTCTGCACCAACATTTCCTCTGGTTTTCACACAAAAATGTTTTCTTTCAATTCTCATCTGACATTGCAAGTGATAGAGATCAACATCAACAGCGGACCCAAATCTGCTTTATATGTGACTCCCATCCAAAGACAGCAGCAACTGTCACAATGCATATAAGCATCTGTCACTCTACCAGCATCTCACCTACCTATCATTCAATAGCTAAATTTGACAGCAAAGTTTGCTGGAAGGCAGTGAAGTCCAGCAGGTTTGCAGATGACCAAAGTGACTGGTGTAGTGAGCACAGACGTACACCAGAGCCAATGTACGGACACATCTGCCTGAGACCACCTTCCAAAACAACTTCCTCCACACAGAGGATCTAAGAGCTCCAGACCTGAAAACAAATACCGGGAAGGTGGATCCACAAGGGGTTTCTGAATAAAGTACTGTTTCTTTGAGGCTTTCCTTTTGGTGCTTCACATAGCTTTTTTCCTCCAAGTCACCTCTCTTCCTTTTCTGACAGCCACTCTAGATGGAGACATCTGCCGGTCTTCTTTCTCAAGGCTCTGAACCAAGTTGACCTCATGTTCCTGCCTTAATCTCTCAGTTCAAACAGAGGCAATGTGTTGAAGGGAACAAGAAAGCACCACTGTACTTTCTGACTCATGTGCCTTGGTGTACCTGAGAAGAAGCCTAATCCCATGCACTTTCAGATATGTCTACCAACTCCAGGATGAGTCCATACTCTCTTCGAGGCAGTTCATGTCCTGTAACCAGAAACTGGTGACCTTTGTCAGGAAGTCTTGAAGCTCTCTTTATAAAGCAGGAATGCAGACTGTCAACATAAAGAAGTTCTGGCATTGGGACAAATAGGCAGAGATAATAGTATACCTCAGCCCTAAGTGCTGGAAAAGGGGCATCCTGCTCTGTGAAAGCTTTCAGCTGAACCCAGGAGCTAGGAAAAAGGGCTGACCAGGGTGGTCTATTTGAGTTGTCAGGTTTGACAGTAAGTATATGCTCTTGGGAAGTATGCTGAAGGTTTCCCGCTGACATCTTTGGGTTGTCTCAGGGACAGTTTTCTGCTAAACAGAAACAGTGCTGATATAAAATAACAGAAATCCTGCAACACAATACATAGTGCTAGGTAGGTCAAAACACGTCCATGGTACAAAACTCAGAAGTAGGACAAGTGCTGAAAAGACTTGCATGGTGCTTTGACCCTGTCTGGATGTGAGGTTCCCACCAAATTCCTGCTATCACTCCCCTCCCTTTCACTGGACAGGAGAGCGAAAATATAATGCAAGCTCATGAGCTAAGGGCAGGGAGACTCACCAGGTTACTCATGGGAAAACAGACTCAACTTGGGGAAATGAACTGAATTTATTAAACAACGAAGCTCAGAGTAGGATAATGAGAAGTAAAACAAATCTTAAAAAACCACCTTCCCCCCATCCTTCCCTCCTTTCCGGGCTTGTCTGAATTCCTGATTCTCTGCCTCCTTGCCCTCAGCAGCACAGGGAGACAAGGAATGGGGGTTAGAGTCAGATCATCACGTATCATTTCTGCCACTGCTTTCTTCTCGGGGGGGGGGAGTCTGTCCCATGCTCCAGAGTGGGTGTTGGGTATGACCATGTGTGAGGCAGTTGGCAGAGCAAGTTATCCACACGTAGTTAATGTTTATTACTTTTTTTTTACGTTGACTTATTCTTTCCTGTCTGCAAAATTCTTAGAAGGCAAACAGTAGCACCAGGGAGACACTACAATTTTTAGGAAAAATCCAGAAAGTTATACTAAATGGCTGAGGTACAAAGGTAGGATGCAGACAGCTATGTTTTCATCTTTTTCAGCTACAGACTTCATATATACCCCAGGACAACACAGACATTCTGGAAATTCAGATTACCTCCATCTGCAGAGTCACAATAGTAATAGTTTGCAGGGGTACTACAAGCATTATGGTCTGATGTATGCAGAACGACCTCAGCTCTGCAATAAAGGCATCATACCTTAAAGTAAATGGGAAGGCAGTGTATGTGTATGTTCATACACATCCCAGTGAATGACGATTTGTTTAGCAGCTCTACAGCGGTGTCATTTGCCCACATTTTTCTCACATAAATCTTTGCCCTATGTTATTACTGAGCACACAGCTGAAGAAACAGCCTAAGTGGAGCAAATGCAAGAGAGCATCTGTGAGAATCTGGCTACAACACAGCAATACCAGTCATCATTCAAGGATCTTTTACACTCACTCTTCTGCATTTCTTCAGCCAAGAAGTAGCAGGAGCAGAGTTAAGCAAATCTTTGGAGGTGTCTTTGTCATGGCCACTTGGAGCCAACACATGAAAAGAGCTCTTGTTCTCTCCCTACTAAGTATTACCAAGCTTCATACAAAAACAATGCACCATGCCTTCATGTCAGAATTCAATTTTATAATACAGATAAAAACAAACAATTAAAACTTTGCAACTTTACAACTCTGTAAAGATTTTCCACATACTAATGTGGGCCTCAGCAGCATTAAGGCAGCAAATTTTCTATGGTAATGAACTGTTCCTCTGAAACAAGGCACTCCTTCAAAATCAGGCATATAAGTCATAACTTCATCTCACTAACCTTTTCTTCAGGAAAATGCACACTTTTGTCTATAACTGAATAAGTCAAGAAATCTGAATTTAAGATAAAACTATTTTTATCACTTACCCTGTAACCCAGCACAGTACCACAATGCTTTTTGCAAATCTGTTTTTCTCCTCTTATTATGTAAAACAGCACAGAACATTTGGCCAAGTTGCAATGTATAAATGTGAGACCTTCTGAGTATACCCACAAGAACTAGTGGCACACCAGGTTCCTCACTTCAGAAGACAGATAAGGGCATGCAGGCTGAAGGAAAGCACAATTCACCAGAATCATCAGCAAATCCTCGACTATCCTGTATATATAGGTCTTGAATTTCTTCATTGCAGAGGAATCGCTTCTGTAAAAGGTTGTTCTGACAAGAGTCTGACTTACTAAAAGGGAGCTGTTCTTGTCGTTACCAAGCACTAAACAGAATAAGCATTTATTCTTGCAGAACAGTTCTAAAGATGCAAAGTCTGCTCTTGCACTCTTGCAGTTGTAAATCATTAGATTCTGCAATACAATGGTCATATTTCCACAGCTCCCAAATTGGAGTGATGTAAATTTTTCAAACTCATGTCAAAATATTTTTTTCTTAATGCTTTCTTGTGCATCTGTTTGGCCATCTTTCAAAGAGCTCTACCACATTGCACTATACAAACAGAACTAAGATAACGGACGCCATCCTGCAACTCTTACTTGCTTTTATAATTCCTTAAACAGCTCGACTATGGAAACTGAATCTCTCCTGCTTCCAACTGCATCTGCTCTCCTAGATAACCTGTATTGGTCGTGGCCTCATACATTGTCCCAGTTATTGCTCACTCCTGCTGTTCCTTAGGTGACCCAATAGCAAAAAACCCAACTCAAACCCAACGCCTTATTTACATAAGAAGCTCATGTAAGGGAGCAAGCTTTCGTAAGTTAATATTTGTACCAAATTCCATACACACTCATCAATATCAAGAACTGAATCCTTGCAGCTGACTGCGTGTCATCTTAAACATCTTCACTATGTTACCTGTCAATTATTCTGACACTTAATCTCCTCTGAAGACAAAGAACATTTTGTTTCTGTTTTTAGTTTCACAGAACAGAAATACTCTCTATGTTAGCCCCCCATACCATTAGCAGGTACCACCACTCCATGCTGGGAGAGCACAGACAGCTTTAAAAGTGCTCTTGCCACAAAAACAGCATGAAACTGCCTTTTGCTGAATAGAAAGGGGATTGAATACATTGCAGTCAGAGTTAACTTTTACACACAATTTCAACCACATAGTTAATACCTACTTTTTTTGGATTTCATTTTTTCATAAAAGTAGAACCAAAATTTTTAAAGTATTAGATACTAATTTCACCAGAGCAGGAAGCCTGCAAAAATAAGTTTATATGCAGATGTCTTGAATAGACAAAGCTGTATAAGAACAGTAGAAGAACAGCATTTTGTAGAAGAGAAATATCAGTCAGTCATGGGACATGGGAATAGAGATGTGTATTCATCTGTTTTTTACCACTTGCATACACAACTTTCTATAAAGTTAGACACAGAAATTAATACGTATATGATAATGACACTGTATATTAAAACATCTGAATTTTGTATTCAGACCCCTTTGCATAGTTAGAGGTCACACCACATGAACTTGGCTTGGCCACAGTGTTGCTCTACTTTCTTATTTACTACCTTTGAACTGGCAAACAGATAAGCAGACTTTCATCTTCTACTAATTTACTGTAGCAAGTACTTTTCTTTCCCTGGCTTGTGACACTTATGCTCAGACGTTGCTATCAGGTGCTAACAGCCCTTTTCTTTAAATAAATAAATAAATAAATCAAAGCATAATCTTCTACTACTTGCAAATCCCCCATATTTCCAAACAATGTATTTCTAAAACATATGGTACACACAGTAAACAGAAACAAATAATGCTGACAAATACTTTTTTTTGTGTTCCAGAATGTTAAAATAAGATTTAATGCAATGTCACTCCAGTGTAAGAAAATGCAGAAGAAAATAAATTATGACAGCCTTTTAAAATACGTTAAATTTATGTTTGGTACTGCCTGTTCAAACCTTACCAGTCTTCATAATCTATGAATTTTCAAAACTGCTAGGGACCTTCATTAAATGCTCAAGTGGCAGCCAGTTTCTTTGGAAAGGCTCTTTTCTCAGTAAACTAGTCACAAAGCTGCTATTGCTGATAAGAGATAGCCTGATCTATTAAACCTCCTAGCAGCAAACCCAAGTCTTTCTCTTCCGCCTCTCATCCAGAAGCTTGAAATCTTTTAATCTCAGAGCTTCAAAGACGTTTACTACTTTTTCCCAGGTAGCTTATTTCTCCCCCTACTCTTTCCTATGCCTTAAGTGAAGTGGTATCTATAGCCAACTACTACACCAGCAGGTGATCAGTGAGGTTGAGTCCAGGGATCCCAGCCACCTTCTGAAGCTCTCCTGCTCCAAACAACATCTGCTTTCACACAGCTCCCATGTTCTCATGCATTGTCCAAGTTCTCGCTTGTTCCTGTTGCTCCTCACCTGTCACTACCTCCTTTCCCCTTCTTTATCATCACAACACCCAAGCTCTGAGATCCTAATTTTATAGGTGAGTTCTGAGGATGGAAGGAGGCATCAGTAGAACAGTCTTTTCTACGTTTCCTCTATCACACTTCCTCCTTTATCTCTTGCCTGGCTGATGGGAGTGTTCCTCTACAGGTTCTCCTGCAGTAGTACCTCACCTGCTGATAGTAAAAAATGAGTTTGAGTTTAGATTTCCCTATGAGTGAGGTCAGTATGTAACAGGAACGTTTCTCCTAGTTTTAGTGACACTGCCAAATTTCAAAGCCCAGAATTCAAGGACAGACAAATGTCTCCTGATTTTGAAGCAAGATTCTTTCTCTTCATGTACACACATGGTTTTGCACTTTTTCATCAGAATGAGAGTTTTTGAAATAGGCTTTTGTGGGTGATGAGAGAAAGTATCTACTGACTCCAGTTACCAAAAAGGTTTAGATATACATAGACCAATAAAAATCAACATCACTTCAATTAGCAAAAAAATGTAGACACTCCTCATGTCAACGGGAATTTAGCTATTTTTATATTATGAGAATTAACATAAAATGTGATCACCCTGCTGGGACTATGGTTAAAGAAATATCACCTACTTGGCACTCTTCATCCTGAGAAATGCCATCTCCTTAGTACCATCAACAGAAATTAAAATATAATGCCAAAACTATAACCCCCACCACTCTTGGATGATGCTCTGAGGAAGGAAAGAAAGAAAGATGATCAAGTATTTAATAATACATGTAAACTTTATTTCTGTGGTTGAGCTAAAGTACAATTCAGTAAAGAATAACTTTACAAAACAGCAACATAACTCCTTGTAGTGGTTTAGCCCCAGCCAACAGCCAAGGCCCCATTAGGACTGCTTTTTCCCCCTTCCGAGTTGAACTGTGTTACTAACCATGATAAGACATGCTGGTAGAGGAGCAAAGTCAGGCTGAGACAAGGTCAGAGCTTCTAAATGATAAAGTGAATTTATTACAGAGTAAAAGGAGCGAGCAAAAACAAAGGAACATCTCCCAAACATT
>VZRZ01002841.1:2104952-2252764 GCA_013398175.1 Climacteris rufus
TTTGAAGATGTATCAGTTCCGATGATGCAGGAACCTCCTCCTCCATTGCTTCTCTTCTTTGGCAGACTGGCATCATTTGCCGGCTTTCATATCTGATGTTTCAGTGGTTTTTCCTAGTTATTTGCTGTACTCCTTCTCCCCTGCCTAATCTACTAACTACATGACTACAGGGTTACATGGCGCACGCATGCGTACTACAGAGATTGCTTCTTAAATGTACTGTCGCAGAGGCGTTTCTGTCCTTCCTAATTGGCCCAGCTGTGGAAAACAGCACATCAATCTCCCAGGAGCCATCAGAGATAGGCCCTGACCGGACAGCTGTGGGAGCTTCCAGAAGCTCCTTACAGGAGCCATCTTTGGCCCCTACCGCACCCAAAAAGCCAGACCTCCCAAACTTATCAAACCACGACACTCCTCATACAAGAAACTGAGTAAGATGCAAGGACTGGCACCTAATTTTCACCAGCTTTTCAATAGATTCTGAAATGTTTTGAAGCATTAAAAATACGGTTTTCTTGACTCAAAAGGAAGCTTGAACTTCTTATTGTCTCATCCCTTATCCTCTCATCACTATGAAAAGGAAAAGGTGTCTCAGATGTATTGCTTAAACATTGCCTATGTCTATATTTAGATAACTGTGAAGACCAAATTATCTAAATGTTATGAAAAGTGGCTTACTTGGGGTTTTATCTAGTAATCTGGCAACTGGGACCAAAGCACCTTTCAATTTAGAGCTAAGAATGTTTTGATCTTGTTCTCAGAATTATTAAAAATATACAACTCTCACAGAAGTAAAAACCCAGTTTACAGGGTCATGGGGCAGGAGGGGTGGTGTCCCTCTATACTAAGTTTTTTAACTTGGCTTCCTCTCATTTCAGAGTGTACTAAACACATCCTTCATCTTTAAAGCAAAGTTCATAAAAGCAGAAGGGGAAAAAGAACAACCTTCAAGTCTCACAGTTCTTCTCTCACAGTATCACTTGAAAAAATGTTTTGCTTTCAGCAGAGATGGTATTATTCTCTAAAAAGATGACTTCAATTCCTGCATTACCATCAGTATGCAGCTTTCATTGGGTAAAATCATCACAAAAAGAAACCATGATTTAATTTAGCATTTGCTACCTTCCTGATTTCAGACTACCATGCCTTTTCTCTACATACTTGCATTACATGTGAATAACATGATATCTATATGCAATTTCTACACAGAAAAAAAGTAGTCTGACTGCTACTGTTCAAAACACCTTTGAGATCTATGTCTCTCAAATGCTGTTAAGGATTTTAAGAGTATTCTAAATCATTTTATTTAATGTAATCCATTTTATGTGGTTCTGTTCTGTTCTATTACAATCTCAAATTTCCATGGGGGCAGACAGGGGATTGCCTTGGGTATATCAAGACATGTTTCTCCATCAGTGCTGCAGAGGACAATCATTTGCTAAAGGTATTACATTTTTTGCTAAGTTAAAACAGGAAAGTCAATATAGAATTGCTGAGATTAACACAGGAGAGTTACAATAAAGAAGCTCAACTCCCTAGAAAGTTGTCTTAAAGTGTCTTGCTAGTTCAACTTAAGTAAATATTACTGATTTTCAGAGGGGCATTAATTCAGGAAATAATCTAGCCAGAACAACCCATTAGCTCCAACCCAAAGCCACAAAAGAAGCTCTTATTTAAAAGCAATGGACTTTATTTTTGGATAACACTTTACCTGACAGTATATTCACATAAATATTGTGCAAGTCATCTACTTGTAACTATCACAATAATCATTGCAACAGAAAGCCTTACTGGTAGATTTTAATAAAACAAAGCATGCACACAGTACCTCTGCAGGGTTAAAGCCTACAGTATAGCTGAGAGGTTTATGTTTCATTTCAAGCAATAGTGTAATAGTTGTGTTCCCACACCTTTTCAGTCTACACAAGTCTGTTATTTGATTTAGATTTATTTTTACATTAAAAAACAAACTGTGCAACAGACTGTTCAAAAGCTTAATATGCAAAGCTCAGTTCAATGCACTTGTTCCTTCTGAAAAAAATAATTTGGAGAATAACACATACACCAATGAGAATTTTATCAAGAAGGTACTGTAAGAACTTTTATTCCAAGGTTTATCTACAAAGGACAGTATAGATCAGCTTTTCTCAAACTGGAGATCAAAATTGGCTGCAATCACAAAATCATTCTCTGTTTTACTACATTGGGTATCACACAATTGGATTCATTTGAGATAGTACTACAAAAACAAAATCACAGATGCCACTTAAATACAGAGTTTCATTGTTACTTAAAAAAAAATTTAAAAAATCTAAATCTCAGAGCTAACTATGCACTTGTGTGTATGCTTAAACATCTCAGCCAAAATTCTGATGTTAATAATGGCCACATCCGTGCTGTTCTTTCACATCTAATTGAGACTAGATTCCAGACAGTATATTTATATCATTCAGAACTATTTCTAGTAATATTTTCATGAAAACACATCCAGCTGAAAAGCTACCACTGAAAATATGCCAGAAACTGCAAGGGCTAAAGGCATAGGTGGAGTTAAAAATAAAATGAAATTAAATTCAAAGAAACCCTAACAAAAACCCAGAGAGGTAGGAAGATTTTAACACATTCCATTTCCTAGATGCTAGCTCAGTATTTGCAGCAGAACAATCTTTGCTTGCAAGTCAAGTGAACTGCGGAGAAGATGAGGTTTATTCTCAGATTTACCAATAAGTTATTTCAAGTTTGAAGGTAATGCTTTGTGCAAGCTTGGATCCATGGGTTTCTATTAATGGTATTGACAAGAAAAACTGTTCCTAGCTGTGAAATTTCAGAAGCAGTTTTCTGAACTCTCTCATGAATGACAGTTCATGACCATGGCCTGTTCAAAAGATGCAGTTTATGGGAGAAATCAGACCTCTAAAAGTGGTAACAGCTCAACTCTCAGTATAAATTCTAAGTTAAAAATAAACAAATTTAATAAACAGCTTTGTAATCTTACCCCAAACTTTGATTTATGTTGCCTATCTCATTGGTTTTGGTCTTCCCAGAACTCAGTTTGTAGTGTCCTGCACATGTGTGTTAATGATCATTGGCACTAGAGGTGGTTTTCAATAGAGATGGGAACATGTAGGGATATGGGAAAAAGGATTAATGACAGCAGAGAACCAAGAGTATTATCCAAACAAATTAGGATTTTTTACAAAATCAGCTTAAATCCAAGACAAGTCTAAAAACAAACAAAAAAAAATTATAGTTCAAAGTAAAGAAGCTTTTAAAATCTGAATACCTGTTTAGTGGTGCTACGTTATCTTCCTGCATGCGATTTATTAAATGTTCAAATAAAAAAATATACATAAATATTTTTACATTACAAATTAGTTCCAATAAGTTTTTTAAAGGCTTGTGAAGACAACCTTGTAGTAAAAAGATTACTGTTACACTAAAATAGCCTACTGGTAAACATAAGAGGTGTGGGACTGCCCTTGCCTTAGGAATCAAGCTAGGCAGCACAGCTCAGTGTATACCTACATGGCTCACTGTCCTCCGCTCAAAATATCCCAGTAGCCACAGCCCACCTTCCTGCTGCAAATAACTCACCAGAACTGTGCCCAGGCAGCAGCTGGAAGAGTGCTGGTTGGCAGGAACCAAACATGCCCATAAGCAGTGTAAGCACTGATCCTCCAAGGCCATTCCTTTCTTTAGCAGCAAAGGCATAATTAAAGATTCTTTGCAGCATTCAGTATTAGTGCAATACTCCAGATAACACTAATACAATCCATGCAATGAGTTGAGAATAATGAACGTTAGCATCTTATTCATCTACTTATTTTCTCAAAGCTACTTGATGTTAAAAAAATATACCAAATTACATTTTACTAGTTTTATTAGATGTTCTTTTGGCATAGTCAAAATCCAGATGATGATATATTTTAATTTTTAAATGCACTTATTTCATGGAGAGCCTTTTAATCTTTTCACTTTTAATCAGTAATTCTATATTATCCGCTCCAGATGGAATTTTTTAAATTCATAATTAGCATGAAATAAGCTCTCCAAAACTGAATAGAATTTCAATGAGAATTGAAGTTCAGCAGGAGAGATTTTAAGAATGAGCAGTGAACTCAGAAGCCTGGCATTGCTTTATTTCTAACAGTCTGCTGCACTAACATTGCCATAGGTGAAGCATTCACTTATTCACTAAACAAAGGAGAGAAAGGGGGCAAGAAGACAAACTAAAAGCTGACAAATTCCCCATAATTAGAAAATTTTTGTCAACAAGATGCTTTTGCCATCCTCTGTTAAGACGAATTTTGTGGCAGTGTGCGTGGCTAAAGCCACAGCATGTAAACCTCAACGGTGGTGGAAGAGAGCTCAGCGCACTGCCCTCTGAGGCAGCTACTCTGGTTAGGGTGACACTGTTACCCATTCCATCATTCCTTTCGGTTGCTGTTTATGGTTACGCAGTTATGTAATGTTCTGTATTTGGTTATGCTCCAGAAAGTTCTTGTCTCCTCGGTTACCCATTGGTTATATTGTAATTTTTGTTCCCCTATTTAGCTGTATTCCCTCTCCCTTTCCCTATAGAAACCCCACTTAAGCCCTGAGCTGGGTTCTTTGCTCCAGACCCTTCAGCTCGCCTGGACCCTCATTCCTGCTCCTGCTCCCGGCCCCTTCCCTGGACCCTCTCCTGCTGCCCTACCTTAATAAAGAGCTGAAAATACCGGACAAAGGCCCCTCCTTGGTCTTTGTTCTCGCCGACCCGCCGAAGACCACCGGGCTCCGGGCAATCCTACTCAGCAGAGGAGCCGGCACTGTCCAGCCAGGCGCGGCTGGAACCCTGCTCGGGGGAGAAGCGCTGCAGCTTGGCAGCCAGCCCCCTGTACCACCAGAGAAAGCCAGTGCAGGACGCCGTGCGCCCCCGGGTCTGTCCCCAGACAGAGCGCATCCACAGCAGCGCGGCTACAGAATTTGATGTCTTACTGCTGAGTATTCATATTTCAATCAGCAGTGAGGATGAGATCAACAAAGAGTAAACCAGTTGTGGACAAGCTAAATACTTTCCTTTTTCTTTTTCCCATGAAGAGCAGCCTTTTGAAAATAGTAAGCAGCACTGGCAGCAGTAACTTTTAGCATGTCACAACAAGGTCAATATGGTACTAACTTTTTAATTCTTTGTGTAATAGATGAGACATGTTGAAGCAGCTTTTGGTTCATTTGGCATTATCTTCATTATGGCTTTAGCTGGCACAGGGGATCTATATTTCTGTACATTACACTACTCCTGAACAAACAGAAGGACATATTGTTTATTTGGCTGCCTAGTGATTTCTGACACAAGAACCTATCAATTATATTATGGTATCAAAACCAGTGCCAACTAAAAGGACTCCTAAGAGAACACCACGATGTGGTTACTTATGAGCTGATTATTCAGGAGCAATCAAAATATTAAACCTAGAGAAAATTTAATCTGAGGCTGGCTCTATAGCAATCTGTGCTTTTTTTAACCTTGCAGGCCTACTTTTCACTGACTTTGAATATTCATTTTATGAGGTGGTGCAGGATTCCCCACAATCTACTTGATTTCAGCTGCCAACAGTTAAAGCCTTTGGCAAAAATTACCCATTTAAGCAAATACAACAGCAAGGCAGGAGATGCAATTGCATTACTTTCCTACAGTTAGTTATGTTCTTGCCCAGTGCGTCCATTATTGTCCAGAAGCTTTTGCAAGCACCATTACCCTAGACCCTTTAAAAATTGCCTAGATACAAGGTTAAATATCTCCACTGCATTAAATGTAATTTGAAACAACCTCCTCATTATTACAGCACTATTGCAGGCACTCCATTGTGCATCTATGGTTAAAACTAAGTTGTGGCTTTATAGCAAATATCAGGTGCAGAAATTGGATCTGAGTTCAGAAATGTCTACTGGGATCGTCTGGATTCCTTTCTCCAGCCAGGAGAAACACCAGAGTTCATTAAAATGAAAGGAAGTTTTGCAAATTTCCCTACTATTCCATTCCTTGCCATGAAAACCATGTCCACCCACCAGCTGAGATAGATGGAATATTCTGAAGTGAGTTGAAAAAGAAACTTTAGATGTACAGAGGGTAAAAGAAAAAGAGACAGGCTGAAACAGCCTAATACATGTCATATACTTTTAAGAGTGACACCATCTGTATTGCAACACTTCACTTAATATCAAGTCTTTCCTCTGCATCTCTTGTGACATTTGAAGATCTTTTAATACATTTATGATATATAATGAGCTGCATCTTGTGCATTCTAAAATATGTTACAAAGACCAGTTAAGGCTTCCTACATATGGAAAAAGTGTAAAATTTAGTTAAGACATCTGTCTTTGGAATATAGAAATACCAGTGAGGAGTTAATACAATGGACATAATCTGTTTGGTTTCCCAGCTTGAAAGTATTATCCACTCAAAATGGGACTGACAGAATCACAGAAAACCCTCAGGATGGAGGAAAAGGTTACTTCTGCTCCAGAGAACGCTGAGAGAGAAAAAGTTTTTAGATTGAAATGAGTTAAACTGAGTTTGAGGTGGAAAAGGGCAGAGTATGAAACTGAGGATGGAGAGTCTTCAGCATTGTAAAGAAACTAAGACATTTCTGACTGGAACAGGAAGGAAACACACAACTCAGTCCTTCCTGGTGGACTACACACCATAGGAACACACAAGCTTTGCTGCAACACAGAACACATTAAACCTCACAGGTAAGCCCAGACACAAGAAACAGGACAGAGAGATTTATAAATAAACCTTTTTTCTGTTTTTTCTTATTCTTTTATTTTAAAGTTAACTATTAAATTTTTCCTCCTAGTAAAACTTTTCCTAAAGGTTATTCTGAGAATCGTACAATCCAGGTTGGAAGGGACACAGATAGGTTTTGGGAATCCTCACGGCAAGGAAAAATAGACCCACCTCATTTCAAGGGCTAAGTGTGGATTGTCAGTCAGGAAAAAAAATATTAAGCATAAGATAGAAAATGATTTAACTTTATGCTTGATTCCGATGAACGAACTTGAACTCGCTAACTTTGTTTACCAGAGACCTTGAAGGAAAACTCCTGTTAAAGAAATATCACAATCATTAGGTCCTGAACTTCAAGCAATAAGTTCAGTTCTCTTGAAAAAGCAATAAACACTGTTATTAGGTAAGGTTTTCTTATTCTTGGGATAGGCTTATTTTCCCCCTCTACTAGCACCATACCAGAAATTTTTATCACCTATTGTGACAGTCACACATAATTTAACTTAAGCCTTCCTGTTTCTGTCTGAGAACTCTCTATTTGCCCATGATTCTTACCAAACTGACCAGAAGAGCAGGCAAAGACCCAAGTTTTTTCATTATAATTTTACAATGTGGAAGCTGATGCATTGCTGTACTTTACAACTGCTTTCTTTTACAGAACATTTTGTTGGAACACATTTACAACTTTGACTCAAACTGCCAGATTTATTCTTTCAATAAGCAAAGCATGCTTTTGGAAACATTAAAGGAAACTGGTCAAGGGTTTTTTGAATTAAAAGCTTGGACTTACAATGCTTTGCAAGCTTATTTTTTTTACTAAGCAGCAAAAATCAAGTGTTATTGGAGTGTGCATAAATGTTTGAATGGATCTTCAAAGCAGAACTCAAGGGGTGCAGGGACATTTTAATATAAAGGGCATTGCTCCTTGAGACACAGCAGAAGTTGGCATGACAAGTTAGAAAAGGAGGAGAATCTTCCTAATTAAGTTATGGGGGCAAATTTTCCACAGATATGATTTCTGCCTCAATCACTGTCATCAATGCTCATTGACACTACTTAATAATATCTACCATGGCTTGTTTGTTGTTTGTCATTATGTGGTAAAAACAGAAAAAATAAGCAGCCACAGAAATGCACAGGAGCAGCATTCAATCCCATTCTGTTTTCAACACAGTGACAGATAACCAGGTGTAAAAACTTCATTGCAAATTATTGCATCTGCATGTCTTGGAATCACAGCAGGAGTTTTTGTTAAGGTGATAGCCTTTCAAAACAAAGATTTCAGAATTTTTTTCTGTCATGTTGCTTATTTTAGACAGGCAAGTAACAGAGCTGCCAAACAAGTTAAAATACACAGCCCTTAAAGGAACAAGTGCAAGCTTTGGCTTTTGCTAACTTCTAATAAGGTTATTACAAACAAGAATAAAAACAAAACCAGGAAAAAAATCCATCCCATTTGTGAGTTGCTCAACAATTGATTTTGGTTAGTTTGGGAATCACCAGAAGTAGTCAAAACTACACACATACAAATCCTATTTTCTTATGTAGTACTTCACTGACCAAGTGCTCCTTTCTCATGGTATTTTTGGAGTAAGACAAAATGTACAGTAAGAGTGGCAAAATGTGTTTGTTGGTGACTAAAATAAACAAACACTCTCTGAAGTGCAGAAGTACCTTACCTGTTTCTGCAGAAATCAGTCAGGTTTTACAGATCTGCCAATTTTTTCCACAAGGTCTTCACTTCTGATTGGCACAACCTTCTGCCCCTTCCCTTGTCAGGAAGTTCATTCTGTGGATTCCTAGGATTCATTCCTTTATTTCCTGTCACGTATCTTAAGGACAGTAGAAGCAGAGCAGCTGGGACATTAATGCGGTGCTAAATAGAACAGCAGAAAGGTAAATGGAGCCACAGTCAGAAAAAAAAGAAAAAGATGAGGGGAAAAAAACTTGGTGAACCACTCCTTTCCCTCCTTTGCATCAAACTACATGAAGGTGAACCACAGAAGTATTTGTTTATTATATGGCATACTGGATGTAGGAGCTGCAGGAGAGCAAGCTCTTTAGATTTAGTCTAGACCAAGGGCATCAATAAATTCTGCCTAAACTTTAAAGTTTACTGTGGGATATCTTGAACCAGGGAAAAAAAAGATCATCATCCACATTGCTATTTCACAGTCTCTATTAAAATATGTAAAATCTCTCCCAATTCTCCTTTGCCAGGATACTAATTAATTACTATTTCAAGGGACAAAACCTCACAAAACAACAAAGCCAAATAAATAACTTTCAACAAATTATATATCCAATTCTCTTGCGATTAAGACTTTATTACATGTATGTTTGAAGTAATTTTAACAGAAATGACAGCGGCATCAAAATAAGTAGTTGTAGATGGGTGTTCTCCCTCATTTAGCTGTAGCACTAGATTCTGACTTTTTGATATTGTCAGAAAACTTTTTAAACTGATAGGTGAGTTTGGTATATTTTTATAATTCTCTTTGGACTTTCTGTAAAAGCCAAGGGGCTTAAAAATAAACAAAAGGCTTACAAATACAACTTTCATTCTTTCTTTATACCAATAGTAACATTTCTATTGCATATTGGTATCATTCTTTCACCTGAACCTCAGTCTATTGTAACTTCTGCTTCAGTCATGTGATTCTACTGAGAATCAATGTCATTCTTTCCAGATTGAAGCCTTAAAGAAAAAAATAAAATCCATCATGAGCTACCTAGAGACTTTCACATCCTCAGATTGATACTAAATTCAGCTGTAGTTCTTAACAAAATAACCTCATTCAAGATCAGCTTTGTAAATTATAATAAATGAAGGTGAGCTGCTAACATACTGGAAGGCAGAGATGTCTTTCAGAGACCCTGAAAATACCCAGATGCTGAAAAAATCACCCTACAGAAACCTCATGAAGTTTGACAAATGCAGAATTCTACATCTGGAAGCAACAGAACAGGCTGAGGACGTCTGGCTGCTATAAAACAACTGAGGTGTCTTGGTGGACAGAAAGTTAAGCATGGGTCTATGGCATGGCTTTGCAGCAGAGAGCGTCAAATATACTCGACTGCCTTAGGAAGCATATAGCCAGCAAGTCAATGCAATTCCCCCCCATTCTGACTGCATTTGGAGCACTGTGTCTACTTGTGGACTTCCAATACAGGAAGTATTGGCATACTGTAGCAGATCCAGCTGCAGAGGACTGTTCAGAGGACAGCCAACATGATTAGGAGGCTGGACCCTACTGTTTGCAAGAAGGGGCTGACAGAACTGGGATTGTTCAGTTTGAAAAAGTTGCTGCTGTGGGTGTGAGGGTGAAGTGGGTGTGTGTATATTACTTCCCTCTTCAAAAGCACTCTGATGGAAAGCATATATGAAGATGCATGGAGCCAAACTCCTCTCAGAAATGCACAGTGACAGAATGAGAGGTAATGCATATGGGCTGTGACATGGAAACTTCCAAACAAAATTCAGGTAGAAACTTTTTAACCACTGAGCAGAAGCCCAGAGCAGCAGTGTTATGTGTCTCAGTAACGACACAAAAGGAAGAGACAGAGGCACCTGTTACCAGGATCAGAGAGAAGGAAGGAAGGGGGGCAAGACCCGCCTTCTTTATTTTTTATATCCATTTAGAAATCACTATTCACTGGACGAAATCAGTTCTTCCTCCCTCAATCACAGTGGTCAAAGGAAATGTCCATCAAAGTTCTGTGTCCAGGAGAAAGGAATTCAAGTGATAAGATACAGTTACAATAACATGGCCATGTTTACAGAGAAAAGTGTGAGAAACTAGCTACAGAAAATGACAACATCCAGAACTGCAAAAATCAGGGCAACAGTTATGTCTATGCTTGGAGGTGTTCAGCATTCAACTGGACAGAGCATCAAAAAACCTAACAAAAATTTGACCCTGTTTTGTGCCTTCCAACTTAATTATCCTATGAATACTAAGGAAGTCTCTAAAATCAAATCACTCCCTGTAGTCTTATTCATGTGAATGAAATCTGGCATAAGAATACAGGTAGAAAGTTTTAGTTAAAAACAGTAATAATTTTGTAATGGAAAAAAAAAATCAAGTTATCTAATTTACATCAAACACATCTGGATTCATGACCGTGCTACTTTTGATGTTATTTAGCACTTTTCCAGATATTTTCCAAATTCTGTATTTCAGTTACTGCTGTCTTCTTCCACACACCTACAAGATGGCTTCTTTTTAATGAAATGTTAGAGGAAAAAATGTCTTATGTAATGAAGACTTCAAAGTTACTTTGAGGTTCCAGGGGGGGAGAAAAACAAACAACTTGACAGTTTTCCAACTACATCTAGTCCATTTTTTATTCCAGGGATTTATATGAGTGTTCCCTTGCACCTGTGACAGGTTCTGGGAAGGTAAACTACAGAATTACAGAATTATTTTCCTATTGCTGTAGTCTGAAATCTGGCTTGTCAGCATTGTCTTATTAGTATTGATATTTTCTGTGAATGCTGACTAGTTGTCTATTTGGCTAAAATGGCCAAAGTCTTCATTACAAGAATCTAAAATTGTGTATTTTCCCAGCAGGGCAACAGCTACTCATAATTTTCTAACTCTAATAACCTTGTTTTTATCATACAACATTAGGAAATTACCAACCCTTGCCTTCTCTTTTTAATTTTAATTTTTTTTAAATTTTTAATACTCTGAACTCTGGTTTAAGATAGAGTACCTTCAGGGGATATTTTAATTTATGCAACTCATACCAATTTTAATGGTAAAATTGTTTTCCCTTGTTTTTAAGCAACCGAATCAGGGGTGTAAATCAGTCAGACAGTATCTTTTTTGAGTCAAGGGTGGAAGATTATCACCCCAGAAGACGATTCACCCTTTTATACAGAGATACTTATTCAAGAGCTGCCAGAAGTTATTACAGAGGAAAACTAGATGACTGGATCTTCTCAGATAACATTAAATGGTCACATATTCCCTGGGCCAACCTGGAGTGAGGATCTGCAAGATAATACTTGCCTGAGTTAGTGTTGGGGCAGAAATTCAATGCCATCTCTTTCACCAACAAAGTATACTCCTGTACCATACCACAATCTCAGCAGAACCCATTATTGAGAATGCTCCATGAGGGTTTTAATGTAGCTTATTTTTCTCTTATGTCTGAAGGAGTTAAGTCTTACTACAAACATATGATTTTAAGTACTTCATACTAATTTTCAACATCATGATAATCTCATATTACTCTTTCTTTAAGCTACTGTTGCTAAATAGAAGAGTAAAATCTTTTTTTTCTAATTAGCAAAATTATTTTCATTTATAGATCAAAGCCTTAACTACAGTGTATTTCAATATCCATCCATAATCACCCTACTTTACAACCCTTCCTGGCTGTAAATCCAGGAGCCATATATTAATTCAATAAACATATATAGCTTCTTAGTATTCATATGAATAAGTATGTCTATATACAATAGGTAATTTTGGCATGTGTTCTTTAATCCAATTCTCCCAAAAGTTTATCTAAAGTTTAGTGAATTTTACATGTACAATATACTGAGTAGTTACAACTGACACTAACAAGTAAGAGCAATGTCAAATGTACTTTTCCTTTGCTTTTCAGTTTTGTGGCTGTGAAAACTAAAATGTTACACAAAATCAACACAAGTGTGATATACCACCAACAACATCCAGAAATTGCTTACTCTCGGTCCTGGTTTTCTATTTCTATACAGCAAGATCTATTCTTTATTAGATAACTGCTCTGGGACTACTCAATTGATTGTGAACCATTTTACTCAAATAGCCACCAAAAAATTGCACGAAAAAATTATTCCTAAAGCCTTTAAAAAGTTAAGATGAAGAAACAAAGTTAAAATGCTTTAAGTTGAAGTCCTAAAGAAGAATTTTTAAAAATAATAAAGTAAATTTGTAAAATGTGTAACAGTGTAATGTGTCACAGTAAATGTGACAAGTGCCTACTTGTCACAGAAATTCACTGGTTTTGGGAACCTCTTTCCCACCCATTGAAAAAAACCAAATATGTGGTCCCCTATACAGAGATTCTGCTTTTGGAAAAACTGAACAGTCTTCATGAAGCAAAAACAACTTCTGTCTGCTTTTGAAATACTTTCTTAAATTAAAATAGTTGACTAAGTAAAGGCCTTAATTAGGATCTTTTCTAATTTTATGAGTAACCCAAATGTCACTGCCTCTAACTGCCCATATGTATTTGGAACAGATTTAGAGAACAGTGAGAAAAGTCTGTTTGAAAACATCCGAAGACCAGACTTAACCTTTAAAAATTATGTCCGTGTTTTCTACCTCTAAACTTTCACACACCTAAAAACTTTGTGCCAAGCTGACACCCAAAAACAGACAAAACAGATAAGAAATAAGGAAATACCAGGTTTCTTCTCCCTTATCCTTCCCCTTTATATTTTTTCTGATATATGGGTGATTTTTCAGCTGTCATTGCTGTGTTCTGGCTGTAAGGCTCTGTCAAGGGCTGCCATCCAACTCTCTAAGCAAAGGTCACTCAGTGGCAGGGATTGGGAAGTATTAGAGAGCTTACAAGGAAGCAGAGATAATGACAAAAATCCAGTGTTTTAAGCCCCCTGCCATACCCCTCCCACAAAATCCTCATAATGAACTTCCCATGCTATGAGGTTTTGGGGTTTTTTAATCAACACTCTGTTGTAAGTTTCACTGAAAATAAATTATATACTTTACTACATCTCTTCATAACCTGGTTCAACCTTTTGGATTTTAGCTACCAATGTACAGAACAGATTAAAAAAATAAGCAAGCCCCAATCTCTAAAATAATCTCTATACAGGCCACCTGATGCACAAACGCGCCTTATCCTCAGAATGCAAAATCAGGTCAATAGTGAATTGTGGTTTAACCTATTAGCATCCCAACACACCTAATAACCAAGAGAGTATCAAATGAACCTGCAAACATATGTGTAGATCACAAGTCCAAACAGTTTCTCACAGTGCATTGCAATAAGACTGCTGAACAGCTTTGCAATAAGAACAAAGGTAAGGCAAAGCAACCAAAGGGGCAAATGTCAAATTATAAGCTTGAAACTTCCAAAATTCAAAGTGTTAGAAAAGAAACCACAACAGCATTTGATGAGTTACTTGGTTGAATTACCAGATTAATTATTGTGGAAATTATTCAGGTGGTGTGCACTTAATTTGACTTGCTTCCCACCAACAGTATATTAATTCTCTGATGCAAGTCTCTGTAGTTATTATCCTAGTGACAAATAATACCATTATTTTATTAGTGATGAATAATTTTGCATATGATTAGTTACACAGGGTATTACTAAGGTCAAATAATAAAAGAAATAAGAAAAACCTGCATCTTTGTGATTTTCTTTGGAAAAAACGGTTTAATCATCTTGGTGAAGATCACAGTGACGAGTAGTAACAGAGTGCAGAGCTGAAGCCCCCAAAATTCCAAATAGCAGTCTATACCACCAATATAAAAGATTCTCTGGAGCATCAGGATGAGTCAGAGGGTCAGTCCACATTCCACATCCAGACACTGGCAACAATAGAACACTCTTTCAGAAAATCAAAAGACAGACACAGACCAAGTTTGATTTCTTCCAGGTTTTTCTTGGAAGACATTCTCAAACACTTCCTCACCAGAGTATGTGCCAAGTAGAGTTAGCAGGCAAGAAAAACACTTCTCATTCCATCTCAAATTGCATCACTACAAAAGGAAGCCAATTCATTTAAAAAGCCATCTTAACTTTATCTCAGATTACTTTCATCAAAGTGCCTCAATTGAAACCATGTTGTTATTTATATGGCAAAATTAAGCATATGTGAATGTGTCATTCATCAAAAACTGAGAACTTCAGCACAAACTTTTGCCCTTTTTGAAGTTAATGCTATATTTTCTGCACTGGTAATTGATTTCATTAAGGTAATCATAAAGCCCCAAAATAATTTCTACTGTCAAAATATTGACAGGTGTCTTCATCTTAGCCATTCTGCCATATGTCTGCAGCATAAAATCTCATGCTGGGTTATAATCAGTAAGAAGGAAAGCAAAATTCTCGTGTCATTAAGGCTATAGATGTTCCTGCATATCCTATTAGGTAAAAGTTGGCACAGAATACTGCACAGGAATTTTTTCCCTCCTAATTTTCCATCTATCTCCCTCTCTTCAAAGCAGGTTGCTCACAGCATAACAAAAAGTGTGATTGGAAACCTATACCTTGGTCAATATTTTCAGTTTCTCCTTAAGTTGCAATGTGCCACATGCCAAGGACTTTGGGGTATACTTGAATTATGATCTCTGCAGTAGTATTCAAATTAAGGACTTCACACAGAGAAGAAAAATACTTCCTGAACACTCAGCCTCATATTTTAATTATACTGCTTGTAATTTTTGTATTTCATTTCCATCAGTATATTAGTACTGACTTTGGTAATATAAATGTTCATAAAATTTGTATTACTTTGATTGCAAAAAAAAAATTTCAAGAATGTGCTTCCCAAATATTTCTTAAGTAAAATTCAGTATTTAGAAATATGTACTCTATCAGTTCATCACCTTCTGTGCCACTGATTGAGTTCTAAAACTAATTAGTATGGGATTAAAGGCAAAGTTAACCTACCAGCTCTGTTTATTTAGTGATGTAAATCATCAACTACCCTAATATAACACACTGGGTATCACTGAATCTATTCTCCCATGAGATCCTCCGTGTGGTTCTGCCTAAAGTGTTTCCTTAGGTTTTGACCCTTATACTTTTCAAATTCAGTATTGCCTGGTGTGTATGCTTTATAGCTCGTTAGTTGCTGTTCTCTATAGACATAACAGTGCCTCTCTGGACTCACCCTTCAAGGACACTTGGACTGCCCAGTCCCAAGCTTATAAAGGAGGGTGGCGGGGTCGGGGGTGAGGCGGGCCAGCTGAGGGAGCTAGGGGGGAAATTGCAAAGTTTTAACTGGTGAATTTATGCTGATATGCAAATGGACCAAACATATAAAGGTGTGGAGAACTCGTGACTTGTCGTCCGTTTTCAGTGATGCCCCAAGGAGGGGGCTTTGTCTGCCATAAATGTACCTTTGAAGGCCTTTTGAATAAATGCCCACCTTTATTCCCTTACTCCTGACTGGCCTCAGTTTTTGGGCTAGCCTTTTCAGGCAACAAAAGCATTCAGAATCTGAACACCACATTTCCTAAAACACAGCCAAAGCAGAGCTGTACAGCTGACTCTGCAGGACAGGAGGAATATGAATGGAAATGTGATAAGGTCAACTGAAGGTGCAACAAATTACTCAGCAAAATATTTTTTTGTGTTGCTGGTAGCTCAAGGCTATTTTAACACAATTTGAAAAATGCAGGAAAATAAAGAGGAGAAAAATGAGACTGTTAAGTTGAAAAAACAAAGGAGAGAAGCAAGAACATCTTCAGGTCTAATATTTTTAGATATTACTGAACAGTTGCTCAACAGTAGCACTGGGAGTGTGTTCCAAGACTCGGTGAAACTACAGGATCACAAACAAAATGGTGCCTCTTCAGTCAGTTCTAAATTAGCTCAGTGAGACAGCAGTGACTACACAGGCTCTCAGATATGTCACTGGATTATTGAAAGCTAAGAAAAATTCTAAATAGAGATACATGTCCTTGCTTTAAATGAAAGCAAATCATTTGTCTAATAATAATTTAAATGTCCTGGAGCTTTTAATTTCAAAATTTTTCACTAATGTAATCCAACTAAATATTTCTATTTGCACAAAGTTATATATGTCACTGTAGCACAAACAACGTTTAAAAGCCCACATTTATTATACAGTGGCATCAAGACATTTTCATCAAAAATTTAAACCAATTAGAACAAAAATAGGTTTTTGTTAAATCAGAGCAACAGTTTAATATTTTAATAAATTGTAAAATAATAAGATTGTGAAGAACCACCTGTGACCTGAAGGAGCCTCTTTATTGATGCTGCTATTCTAATCTATCATTCTACCAGCTCTACCTCATTATTCTGCTAATACTAATCCCAGCAAAGGGATGAAAGACATGCCATGTGACACCTCATTTTTTCATATCCATTATGCAATACTCAGCTTTCTCCCCAAATCAGCCTGCTCACGCAGGGCTCTGTTTCCATAAGACTAAGATACTTGAAGATACTTTCAAAGCACTTACCCAGGGGCTAGCCACCGTACACCTTATAAGATATGACACTGTTGTAATTCTCAGAGGAACACACAGCAGAGACCTTATGCTGTAGAGAAACTTACTTTCTTTATGAGACATTTCTTCCACTGTGTTCTCACACTTACATAGAAGTTTACAGTTTAAAATTAACACAGAATGCATTTTTGCTTTGGCAATCTCTTCTTGTCTCCAGATAAAAAACACAGATTCTGTTTTTCTGCTCTTTAGAGCAATTACCTTTCATGCTGCAGCTAGTTCTTCCATTTATTATTTTCATACAATTCTCACAGTAATTTTGTTAGAATAAAACTAACATATTCAGGCAAATTTCTTCAGTCTTAGCATTAACAGTTTTATACAGCTTATGTTAGACTAAAATTATTTACATTTATATTTTAAATTGTCTGTTAGGGGGAAAAGAACTTCTAGAGAGGTGGTCTGGTCTTGGCTTCCAGATACATGCTATACAGGCAGTCAGATTTTCTCCCTTATGAATATGAGAATATATAGTTAATTGTTGCAAGTCAAGAAAGACTGTAGTTACTAATCCTTGAGACTTTAACCCATAACTCCAAGAGAAAATAAATATCTTTTTATAGATTTATGTCTCAAATTCAAGAGAAGGGAGCTTTATTTTATGCATCAAGTCTGGTGACAGATTAATACGAAAATATTTAATATGAACAAAATACTAAATTGGTACTGTCAAAACTGTGATTGCATTCTCAAGCATATTTTTGCTTCCACAAAGTTACAGTACTAGCATGTCACAAAATATTTTGTGTGTACAGAGTCAGAAAGATGTTTACACCTAATGCTCAGTGCCCACAAATGATGAAAATGTGTTCATTACAGTATGTATCAAAATGCCTAAAGATGACATCAAAGAACAAGTAATACAGGAATTGTATGAAATGTTGTAGACAGCTGACTGTAGGGGGTAGGGGAGGCTGGAAACACTGATATCAACACCAAATGGTGCTAAACACCCCATTCTCTTTGCATTCATTGGTGCAGACAGGAGCACCAAACTGCATTCTTCAGGGTGTATTCTGTCCACATCACCCTGGAGACACAATCTTTGATAACTTCGGTTTAATTTGGTCATTTAGCACTTGACCTACAGGCCTCTGAAAAATGCTTCCTTCGAGTTTGGAAGGTTTTACATCAAGCCATTACCTAACTAGCACAGGGTGTACATGACATTTTTCACACACCTTCTGCAGATTTACTAAAAATTGCCAGAACAGATGCACACACAGTATCACAACTATGGCTCTAAAAACACCTCCAAATCAAAATAGCATTAAAGTTGATATCAACTGGACACATTAAATAGAAAAGAATTAAATTATTAATTTATAAATAATTAAACATTGACTAATTTTTAGAATATTAATTGCATTTCTCTAAACAATTGCTAAGTTTGCTGGATTCTAGATATGTTAGTCAAGAAAATGTGTCGTTAATGTGCCTCTACAATTTTGTGTTACCTGCCACTGAAACCCTCCATGAAAGAGTACTTTCTTCTTCTAGCAAGGCCAGTTTGTGAGTTATGGAGAGTAAATTTTAAAGGATAGAATTTTTCCTAAATAAAAAATAATCATCTGCAAATGAAGCTGAACAAAGACCTACTATGTTTAAAGAGTTCTGATGCTCCATTAAGATCACTAGGGACATAAAAAAAACCAGTCTGACAAATACTAATGTTCCAAAAGAGATTGTGTTTAAATTGATTTTAAGTCAAAATAATAAATTACTTTTCTTGTACATTCTAGGAAAACTCCTAGTGAATCTAAGAGTGCATTATGTGATCTTGGGTAGGAAATGGTACATTCTTTAAATGTGAAAGAATTTAATTTATGCTTAAAGGGAAATGGAGTTCATTATTACGATGCTATGAACAAAATTATTTAGTTTGGTTTTACATGCTTTTCTCCTCAGTATTATGGTAATGTCAGGATCTGGTTTGAAATAACAGAATTTGTGTATACCATAGAGAATTACAAAAGCAAAGGCACAAGATAGGAAAAGAGGAACAAAATCTTGTACCTTTCCAGTTTTTTTCATCCAGAAATTTTTTTGCTATTTGTCTGGACTTTTGAGATTCTTGTCAGCACAGTTTCTCAACTTCTTACATATATTAATGGATTTGTTCTCCCCAAATAGCTCCAAGACAGAAACATAAACTTCCACTTTACAGGGAACACAAATACTTACTTCTCCCAAAATTACTCAAAATACTTTGGGCAACACTGGAAACCAAACCCACATTCAGACGTACATGGCTCATTTATGAAGTCAGTTTTTCTTCATAGTAAGGGTGGATGTGACAGTAACTGATGTAATAATCAACACCTTAGATGCATTAAATCTAAGTAAAAAGAAAGGAATGGCCTCAAAAAAGGTCTAATCCATATTCAGTCAAGCACTTAAATCACCAGCAGAATTGGAAACAAACTGCTTCAGAACTTGCATCTATGATGTGGAAAAGCCTTTACAAAATGACTGCATTTATACATTTTTTAGTATAATCTGACCAGGAAAAAAAAAAAACCTAAGGAATATATACAGAAAAAGAAAAAAAAGATTTTTCATTGCCTTTTGAAATAGAGGCTTGGCACAAAAGAAAGGAAGAAGATGAAAGTGGCAGCCATATTTGCATGTCCCATCAACTACAGCTTTCTGCTGTTGAAAACACAGGAAATTAAGAGAAGATGAGCACTGAAGCTGATGTACTCTGCAACTCTGCCCCATATTTTTTGTGCTGGCTAGCATGCTTAAAATGTCTATCATCCTGAAGTTCTAACAGCAAAAAAAGTGTTCAAGAATGAAAGCTTGCTTGTACTATTGCCTTTGTGAATTGCAACAATGACTGCTTTACAGAAATACCCTTTTAACCTTGAAAAGAATTGACGTCTTCTTGCAATGGTGTATGGGGATTTCTGCTCAGTAGTTATGAGCAATCACTTCACCTTGCAGGCTATAGCTATCCATACAGATCTATGCAGTTGCAGGAACAAGTTAATCACTGCATAGTATGGGCATTGACTGGATTTATAACCACAGCTCTAGCAGTGCAGTTGAATCCCATTTTCATGTTTGGGGAAGTTGTATCACAACTGTGACCAAATTGGAAGTTTCAAGAAAAAAAAGTAAACTTGAAGATTATGTTAATTTAATAACATGATAATGGAATTCTGATACCATAACAAATTCTGTTGCATGCAGTATTAATCCAAATAACAGTTAAAAAAACTACTGAGAAACACCTGACAAACCCTACTGTACCCACGACTCAGATGTAAAATATCAGACTACCTTTCCATCCAGCAATGACCCAAATTACTCAAAATGTCATTCTGACTCCTTTTTAACAGTTTCTTCCTTTTGCGTGACATCTAATTATAAGCTATTCAGGAAAGCAAGGAGGCAGCTCAAGGAATGTGTTGTAGGAAGAATACAGATGTCACTAACAATGAAAAAAGCAACAGAAATTGTATTAGTGTCCTAAGATGTCACAGGGTAACATACATTTTAGGTTTTATTCAGAACAACAAATCTTTAAGTCGTCAAGATTTTCAGATAACAATCTGGAAAAGTAAAATGGAAACTACTAAGAACAAACCCCCTCTCCCCACTCAAAAGAAAAAATAAAACACAACTAAACAAACAAAAGAAAAACCCAACCAAAAAAAATCCAACACAAAAAAAAAAAGAAACAAAAAAAAAATCACACAAAAACCAATCAAACCAAAACCCTAACACAAAACAACATTCCAACACCCACCTTACAATTTCTATAATAGCAAGAGACAGGGTTAAATTAGTTCATGTTCTGTTCATCAGAAACTGATACAATTATTCCTTCCTCCTCTACCTACCCAATACAAAATTGAAGTTATGGATTGAGTTGTGTTTGCTTGCTATTTTTTACTGATTTATTCAGCAGTCTTAAGGCTTACTGTCACACTTCAGAAGGGCTTGACACATATTTGGACTTTCCCGGGTGTATTCTGTTTTCCCACTTGGATACTTCTACTCCATATATTACATGTGTTCAACACATTTCATGTATCTGAGATGATGGTACCACTGTTCATTGCAAAAATATGAATGTGTACACATTTCCAACTAAGAAATTGTAAAGAAAATGCCATCATAGGGAATTAGGATTAGGACTAGGACAACATTTTTACTACGAAGTATCATATTTACAGAGCAGCACATTACATTTTGTCTCAAACTAACACCATCAGAGAACTGAGATATTTGTGTCAAGCAATTCTGCAATGGAGTAGAGGTGGAGAGAGTGAAGACAACCATGCAAATCTTTACCTATAAGACTTCAGAGAGGACCCAAAGTGTAGGTTGCACTTATTGTTAAGGTTCCAAGTAAGAAGGCATGACAAGGTGAGTGGAAGGGACACGGTGGAAAGAACATATGTAACAAAGCCAATTCAGTAATGCTCAGAAGTAGTCTGTGTCCATATGTATGTGTTTGTCTTCTATACATGGTGTATGATCCTCGCTGTTGTGAAAAAAGTAATAACTCTGCAAGCCCTAGGGGAGATCACTCAAACAATAAGGGAAAGACCATCACTTTTCCTCACTACAGATGGCACCATCAGCTTTAAGGAAAGCAATTACCTCTGCAGAATCCAAACTTTCCTCTGACTGTCTGTACAGTCAGCAATTGCCTTAATGTCACTGCTCAAAGAGTAGAAGAGAAGTTGCAGAACTGTTGAGAATATATGAGCCAGAGACAGGGACCAAAAGAATGAGTCCTATGTAAAACACATGAGATTTGACAGATCTGTAGAAACTGCTGCTAAATGATTCACAACCCTAAGAGAACCAAGCTGACAACTTCAGCAGTCTTTCTAAGAAATACTATTTTTGTCAGTCAAATTTCAAGCATTTCTAAAGGAAATTTCCTTTCCTTCCCAACAAAAATGAGCAGAGTTCTTCAATGCAAAACAATAGTAAGAGCAACACGAGTAGTACTTCAGGATCAGAAAGGTGCAAAAAAATGTAGAGGTAAAACCTTAAACATGATAGATTTTAAACCCACTTAGCAGATAACCAGAGGGCAATCATAAGCATAAATAGAAAAACAAATAAAAAACGTCTATCCTGATGGCTCTTTGGGTGTCGGCTTAATAAAACTGAGATGACAGCAGAACGGGAACAGTTACTCTGTGCTAAAGGCAAAGTTATGTATGTTAAAACAACAGCCAAAATGCCGTCACCTAAAACATGTTGCAAACAATGTTCCTCAGCAACTGGTTTTATAATTCACTCTACTGAAAGGAGCTTCTCCAGTGCAGCAATGCACAAAACACCTCCTAAATTCTGGGCTAGCATGACAGCTTTGTTACCACAGGCAGTACTTGCTTACGTGTAAGGGTAAGGGCTGTACATGTTGAAAGTACATGGTTCTTCAGATACCTGCTTTTCAAAGGGTCTCACAGTCTTTTTTCGTCTCAGGGCAGAAAGGATCACTAATATATTTACCAAGACTAAAAAAGAAAAATAGGAAAAAGTCTTTCATTCCATGTTTAACTACTGTTACCTTTCCCTAAAACAGAATATAAACATGTAAGAGTCCCAGCTCATCTTGTGTTTAGAAACGTGCATGGAAATATGTATGTCTTTGAAATTCAGATTGCCTTTCCTTCCTTCAACATCACAAGAAACCGAGCTTTAATTTAGCATTGGATTTGATGCATTTATATGCATTATTTATATTTGCTATTCCTGGGAATCAATATGTCACTGCTTCAGTCAGCCAAACATCCAAGTCACTTTTCAGTGTAACTTTCCTGCCACAGTTCAGCTGACAAGAACACAGCTGTGTTCAAATTTAAGGGACTTCCGAGGTAAACACTTGCTTGAAAACCTATACAGAGAGCTGGATAAATTATGCTAATTGCACTCACAGCAACCACTTCTCCCATCTACAGTTTTAATTTAAACAGTTGAACATTTCAATTTTTAATGAAAAAAGAGAAAACAAGGTAAGTAAACAAAATAATAAGAATTAATTCCTAGAGTATAACTAAACCCATAAAATTTCAGAGTCTTTCCCTCTGGAAAAGCTGGTTGCTTTCCCTTCACTCCAATAACCACCATCCACAGTTTGACACAAAAGTCTTCTAGATATAGCAAGGCCTGCTTTCAGTGGCACTGATCTGTTGGTGCAACTCAGCCATTTGCCCAGTCGTTTGCAAGCCATCCTCATGCTTCCACCAGTCATGCCTTGCATCCAAAGCTTCTCTAAACCTCACCTCTAAACGCCCTCTGAATTTCTTCTCTCTTTCTAGACTGTTTCCTTTCCATGTTTAGATGAGTGGCCTAAAGTTTTTCATTTTTCTTTTTGCTAGAAACACATCTTAAATGTGCCACCACATTTTGAGCAATGCAATCACATTTCGGGTCTGTTTGCTAACCCTTCCTCTGCATTTTCTCCTCTCCCCCAGATATATCAACTGTATCTTCTATCCCTACTCCCAGTCTCCTTGGAAGGGTGGAAGACAGATTTTGTTTTTTGTTCCATCAGCTTTGTTCCAAGTCTTTCAGGCATTGCTCTTAAAAAAATTATCCTTCCTTTCGTTACCCAGGGTTTCCACATAAAGGAGACCAATGTGCTGCAGGGAAAGCATCCAGTTCAACAATCCATGTGTATTTGCACTCACACCCGTAGTTTTCCTGAGTATTTTTTCTAAAATGAAAAGATTATTTTCATTAGGTATGAACAGACTAATCCCTGCCTGGCCCATAATGCACTTGGAATTATCTTCTTTCACCCATTAAGTCTGGGGTTTTCACATTTATCAAAATAAAAAAAAGTTATACAAAAGTGTCTTTGAGGCTTCAGATGACTACTTTGGTACGATGACTGGTTAAAATATTGACATCTGTTACTATCACTAATATGCTCATTCCTGTTTTATGGAGGAAACAGAAATATATTTCATTAAAGTCCTGCTGCAAAAGGCAATAGAGAAGTTGTGAAGCATAAAGAAACAGCACTGTACAAACAGTAAAAATATTTAGGATCGGTATAAGGTGTTCTTTTGCATAATAGAATTCCTGTTCAACATTATGAAAAAGCAACCATTTCTGTGAACTTTTAAATTTTTCATACATCAGTATGTCCCAGGCATCAAGTAAACAGACTAGCAAGATTTCTAATTGAGAAAATGATGTCTTAATTAACATTAATTACATGGTCCAAGGCAAAGGTTAAAATTTTGGCTTATTTTAAGTTGCTGAAACAGGGCAATGGGATGGAGTAAGTAATGGAGGAACAAAAGCCCAAATAAAAAATTAACCAAAAAGGAGAGTTTACAAGGGGAAAAAGGTTAAGTTCATCATTACCTAAACTGCTATAAAAAAATAGCCTGCTTTTGTAGCTTTTGATCCTGCAATGATATGGAACAGCCTGTTTGGCAAATATTATTTTCTATTTACCAGCAGAATCTCAAAGGAAAACTTTCCATGCATATTTGAATGTCCCTTTGCTTCTCTTAAACTTGTAAGTGAAGAGAGACATCTCACACTTTTAGCCACCATAAACACAAAAAGATAAAACTGAACACATTCAACTCACTCCTAGCAAATGCAATCTTGAGAACAAATTCTCCTTCTCTCCCATACACAGACATATATCCCTGGTGACAGCAATATAAAAAAGCACATTAGAGCATACTTACATGAGCAAGATGAAATTGTTTAGTAATCAAAGTTAAAATTCATCTAATATGCAAAATTGCCTTATCTGAATCACATAAAAGTAATTTTAAAAACTACCTATGCAAAATACGGCTAGGTTTCCACACTTAAGCATAAACAGGAGCACTGGATAATTGTGTATGTACATATTTATCTTTGCATTTGGAAATTTCTTCAGAGGTTTTTTCTGCAACAAATTTAAACATGTCATGCTACATTCAACCGTGGCATACTCAGTAACAAGGACTACTGTAGAATTGTACCTTGTACACTGAATGTATGACTAAAACAAGATACCAATTTGATCAGCTGGAAAAACATAGCTAGTCTAATTTTATTCTACAAATAAAATGGACTTTTTTTACAGATAAAGCTATGTAAAGGAAAAGGAAACATTTATTTGCTAATACTGATGGGGAGGAAAGAGTGCTGACTTAAAGAACAAAGTCACTAGCAGTGGTCATTCCTTTTTCTTACACAGTGACAAAATTTCAAACCCTTAGTATCACACAAAGTCTACGAAGCAAACCTGTCCCTAAAATAATTTATTTCAAATAGAGAATAGTTCCAATACAGTCAAATCTCATAAAAATAGAAATTTTAAAATCTCAATTTGAGATGCACATTTTTCAATAAAATAAACTGACATTAGAAAATATATTTTAAAATATATGGACATAAACATTCTTTCTGTTGCAAAAATACAAGACAATATCAGGTCTGTTTCACATTTTCCAAGCTGGAAATTTACAAGCAAAATACAAGAACATATCTGTGAAACATTGATACATGTTTCACATTTTCTGGTTCAATTTAAGACAAATGTTTTGCACAAACCTTTGTCTCCTAGCTTATTCTTTCATTTTTCATCCCCATATTTAAACCAACTTCCTTGGTCTTACTGGTTCAGTTCTGTCAACTTCCTAAGCTGGTTATCCAGAACTGGATTCTCACTTCTGTATAAACTTTCTAACCAATGGGTGAATCAAGTAATAGTAACTCACTAGGTGAATTACTCCCACACCTACAGAAAAGTCTTAGAAGGACCCTGTAAATTATGTTCCCATGTAAATTAATACATATCATCCTGGTTTTCCTTGTCAGCTGAGAAACAGGAATACAGACCCTGGAGTTTGGGGAAACATTGTTCCAGTGTTCATGCGGGACTAAATGCTCTTCACAGCTCTCTAGAAGGATTTCATCTGAGGAGCATGCACAATGCATATTTCATGCACACTTCTGGAATTAGGCATTTTAAAACATTACAGACACAAATACTCCTGATTCTCAGTGTCTGAAGAATTTCTTTTATCCAACAGCCCAGGGGCTAAATCACTTGTTCAGGAAAGCACTGCACAATACTGCCTCTTCATCCCCAGGAGGTTGAAATATATATATTTCCCTGCAGAAAGTACATCCCCGGCATACACAGGGTGTCTGGCATGATATAATTCACCTTCCCGTTGAAGCCGCACCACTGAGCAAACTGTGATTCATGATTTACTGGACCAAAAAGAGGATGGATTCTTTGCATGAGTAGGACCCTCTCCCCTGGGGATAAAGATGCTCTCTTGGGAGAATACCTCAACCCCTTCACCCAGGCTATCTGCACAATCTCATTCAATTGAATGAGCATATGATGGTCTGCTGTCAACAAATACTTGATCTTACTTAGATCTGTATGAGGCCAAAAGCTAACCAAGCTTGACCTTACCAGTCAAAATATAAGCTGAGTCTGTAATACTACAGCTAATAATACAGTTACAAGGAAGAAAAATGAAGGGTTCATAAGGTTATACTGGCCAGTCAGCATTAAATGTAAAAGAGTCCTCACTAGTCTCATTCTCAAATCACAGTGCTTGTGGTAGATTGACCAGAGCTGACAGGTAAATCATTTAACCCCCAAGCAGAACAGGGGAGAGATTGGGAATGGCAAAAAGTACATAAAGGGTCAAGATACAGAAAATTCAATCAGTGATGAAAGAGGAAGGAAGAAAAGCAGCCTTTCACCACCAGTGGACTGATGCCAAGCCAGAGCAATGCTGCAGCAACAGCTATCTTAGAAAGAGCTCTCCCCCTCTTCACACACCACCCACCCAACCCCACCCAAACACATTTTATGCTAATAATAACATTAAATGCTATGAGAGAGATATCCATTTGCTCAGTTGGGGTCAGCTGTCCCAGCTCCATCCCTCCCAGCATCTTGCCCACCCCCAATCTACTCACTGAGGTGGCAAAGTGGGAAACAGAGAGAGGTTTGATGCTGTGCAAGGATTGTTCAGCTAAAAACATTGGTGTGTTACCAACACCGTTTAGGTCACTATTCTAAAACACAGCATTGCATGGACTGCTATGAAAAAAATCAGCCAAATTTTTCAAACCCAGCTTAATCAGCACATGCTGAATCAGCTCAGACCACCTTCATACTCCTTTTGATTTCCATGCTCCTACATTTGTCTTCTTTCACAGAACTAAATGCATAAACATACAGAACCACCTTAGGATCCTCAGCTCAGGAAACAGACTTTTCTCTCCCACTCATGAAGGATGTTTAGGAGCTGGCTTGGGATGCTGCATCTAGCTGCTATAAATCAAAATTTTCTTTTTGTCTTTTCCACTGTTATTCAGCCAGTACCCATGGGAGCACAGGGATGCCATGCAGTGAGAAATACTAACCTGTGGAAAGACTGAAGGCGTATTAGCACATCTGCTGCTATCACTGCAGGCCATGGACGTCAAATGAACTCAATTCTTCCCTTTTTGTATGGGTATAAATTGTCCATTAAAAAGAAAAAAGTGCACTATATCTAAACAGTAGACTAAACAGTAGATTAGTACATTTAGGGAGATTATACCTTATAGCAAGAACAAGGAAAGGTCCCATTCTGACCTAAAACAATATCTATACCAAAAATCACTCATTATCCCCAGCTCTAAGAATATTTACAGTTAGAGACAAATACTGCACCTTCCAACATCTGACTCACTTGTAGCATGCACAAAGACCTGGGTAAGCAGATTCTACAGCTGCAGAACATTACAAGTCATTCACAACATTACAAAATGATCGACAACAGCAGTGACACAAAGCTGTCAGCACAGGCTGCAGACCAAATGCTCACCCCAGCTCGATTCCTTTAGTAGCATTTTGGCACTGCCAGGAGGCTGACAGCTGCTCTGGCTGGTGCTTTGTAGCACATAAGGAAGCCTTGAGTGGCATCAACCCAATGGGAACAGGGACAGCCCTCCTCCCTGGAGGAGGAAGGAGAGCACATTGTCAGGCTTCTGGGGCTCAGCTGAGCCCTGCTTGCTCCACCAGCTCTGCAAAGGTTTTAATACCAGAGAGAAAAGCACCCCAGCCTGTGACAAAGACTTACTTACTGTAGCAAATTCCCACGCTAGCCACAGCATAGATCTGCTGTTTGCCTGTCGTCTCTGGGCAAGCTATGTCTGCATTAGGTCTACAAGTGGACTCTAACTCTGCAAATAATAACCTCATTTTCATCTCTTGCCAAAGCAAAGAACCAGGAAGACTGTAGTAAACATTAATTCTGGCACACATCTGCAGAAGGACCTTGTCCTTTCAACCTAGGCATCATGCCTGGATTTCAGTATCTTTTTATAGAAGAGCTGACAAAACCTGCAACCCAAGTGATGCTACTCTGCTACTCAAGCCAGTTTGACTTTTTCAAGTAGGATTTCCTGCTACATGCTACCACGTGTTTCAAGATATATTGAGGATGTTCCCATCATTCTGTGTGTGCTGTCATCAATAAAACCAAATTTTTCTAGGCAAAAATTTTCTGTCTATACTTATTGTGCATATTGATTAAATGAATGGTTTGAAAATTTACTCGATTGGTGTATTCTAAGATAAGTTCATAAATATATTTTTCATCATTACTGATTGGATGCATCTATGGACATAAGGTACCATGCACAAAACACCCTCTGTGAAATTATACACTCCTAACTGAGTGGAGTTTTATCAAAGAATATTGTTTTCTTCCAACTACAGAAGCAGGCCTAAACTGGGTTTCATGACACAGGATAGTTACATATATCTACTGCCCAGATCCAGCCCCCACACACCCTTTGGTTGGCTTTCTGCACCAGGTGCCCAAATCCCTCCCTCTTTACAAAGTTAATACCAGCTGCCCTTATGTAACACACAGGAAGAGAGGAGATACAGGAGTCGTGACAGTGCCCAGCTTGCAGAGGTGTTTGTGAGAAGAGCACGTAGTTCCTTTTCCATTTCTCTCCCCGAAGCACAAGGCAGAGCTGACTGTGCAACCACCATCCCTAGGGTCTGATTGTCCACTCCATTTCACATGTCATGGTTGTGCAATGGAAATCAATGAAGTTACACAGCCAGAAAATTGGTGAAACAGAGGCTGGCCCTCACCCCCTGAAGGGGTTTCAGTTCACTGGTGGGAGAAACAATCCTTGTACATACATTTGTCAATCTGGTTCCATTTATGTCAATTAAAAGTATTGCTTTTGACTTCTAGAGAGTCTAGTCACATTTGCGTACTGTTCAGAACGTGCTCTGGAGACTCTTCCAGAGAAAGGCCTTTTTTTCAGGTAGAGGTTAAAAACCTGTACACACAAATGATGCATGGTATTTAAACAAAGTTAGCAATATTCTTTAAATTTGAGGATGAAAGGTATTCAAATGTTCTAATGCAAAACAGCAGGTTTCTGATCAATAAAATTTTTGAATGGCAATAATTAGTCCTCTACATCTGACAGAAATAAACAGAGGGTCTTTAATCCAGGTTTGATAGCTTATACAAGGTAAAACTTGGAAGTTGTGTGCAAATTTACGCATTGCCTTTTAGAAAAAATCATAAATTCACATGAAATAGAAGATGCCATGCACCAAACTGTAGTTCCCCAGCAGGGAGTAGGACCCAATGAAATTATGGCTACTGACCCACACAGTGACCTTTGCTTACAGTCTCACCAAACAATCACTGCTGATGTCAGTTACACAAAGGACAGGATAATAACAGGATACGCTCTAGGCAAGATGGTAATCTCTCTCTCCACTTTGTTTCCAAGTTTTCCACACTGATGTAATCAAAAAGTTAATAAACTGTGGATTATTTTTTTCATGCAAAATAGGAAATGCCTATAACTTGATTAAAGAAGTTGATCATTAACATTTTTTTTTTGCCCTCTTGTCTTAAAATAGGGGTAGATCATGTGGCTTTGCCAGGCATGTAAATTCAGCCTAGGAGCTCAGTTAACTGAGGAACACAGCATAAGAGTAACACGAAAAACACTTAGTATGATTCACCCCAAAACAAACAAACAAACAAACAAACACACAAACAAAGCCATAGAACATTTTGCAACAGAAATAAAAAAGAGTAGTGGTATAGAATGAGATCAATCTTTGGATTATGAAAGGGTATGAAAAATTACACAATAGGTAGGGCACACAATATAGGAGAGAACTAAGAAAAAACCCACTGTGTTTTTATTATGTCATTATTTCAGATTCTTCTAAAAGAAGAATGAGTCCTGCCAACCGAAAGATATGGTAGGGTTTTATTCAGAAACAAAAAAACTGTTACAATAGTATCATAACTAATTTTAAGCATGAAAATGTGCTGATTAGAATGTGTGCTAACTACACTAAAAAACTTTCTGTGATTTTCAAAACTATTTCCCTAGCACCAAGAGTTTTTAAATTAATCTAAGTACTACAGCATTCCCATTTTGAGGAGGAATCCTTCTATGTCAAAACATTACTCCCTACTACGTTTAAGAAGTATTAGTGCATAGTTTCTCTGTGTATCAAAGAAGATTTTAAAGTTCTAAGAGTACAGAGGTGCTTTTTTTACATTCACCTGTCATGGTTTAGAAATAGTATTCCTCAACTTGGTACTCCCACTAAAAAGAAAAACACAAGCCATTCCCCTCCCCTTCCAGTGAGAGAGACAAGAGGCAGAGATTACAGGTTGAGACAAGAAGTTGTGACTGGAAACTGGCTGAAATAATCAGAACATCATTTTTTCAAAAGTACCTAAGGTTTGGAAGGTTATTTCAGTGGAAACTGACTGTTCAGACTCCTGCCTGCTGAAGCTGTATGCCCTATTAGCCACATGCAGCCTGAAGAAAAGTTAGACCTAAGATAAAAATCTTGACAAGATAGAACGGTTTTGAATAGGAAGTTAATGTCTTCTTTTTTTTAAGCCTATATATATTTTGCAAGAGCCCAACATATTACAGAAATTATCAGAAACAAACCTTTAACAGCAAATTAACTGCAGGCATTTGTTTATACTTTTCAGGAGGACAGAGCATCTCTGAGCAGTACAAGTAGTTTACAACGACCATGATGAAAATACCACAGAATGCAATATGTGGAGAGAAGCCCCATCCACTTCCACAAATTAGTATGTATCACTGCTAGATTTTCCTTTTTTTTCTTTTCTTGTTTATAGGTCTTACAAGAAATTTGGCTGCTATTTCCTTGTGATTCTTCCACTAACTGATTCCACTAAACATGACAGTTTTACTAAAAATATTAACTGAAATACAGGGTGGCTCTTTTATATAAATCTTTATGCATCTCTCTCTGTTCAACTTTATAAATGAAAGAAAGATTTTGATTAATGGTAAGAAATAAGTTACATAAGACAGCTTTTGGTCTCTCTCACACAGGAAGGATTAAAAACACGTTATGTCTGAGCTAGCACTGTAACCTCCCACCTTTGAGCGCCACCCTAGGGACCCATTCATCAATATAACCCCTGCTCTCCTTTGAGCATGAAGGGAGATCAGGGCTAGAACACCACAGGCAACCTTCTCCTAAGATCACCGAACTTAAAATGTTTTGGTCAGACATGAAAGAGGGAAGATGGATAGAAACCAGCCTGACCTTCTCAACATTTGTGGGGAGATTAAGGAGCTGCATGCCATCAGTGCACAGGCAGGACTATGATACAGCTGCTGTAATGAAACTGCAGAGTTGGTAGTACAGTCTCAACCTGATTTTTGATGCAAAAAAAATCCCACTGTCTGGAAAAAAGAAAGCAGAGATGACCTGAGTTGATGAAGTCATATTTCCCTTCACATTTTTGAGGGTAAAGGGGACAATCTGTTTTCACTCCTGATGTGATCCTATGAACATAAATCATAACAGGTTGTGTAGGATTCAGTGTCATTTTCAACAAGGCAAAAGGATTCAAATCTATGTTATTTAAATTGAGCACAATTTGGCTTTTTACAAATGTTGAGAAAGTACCAATGACCTAAGGAAGTCCACTGTTCGTGCTAGGAAAAGCATCCTCGTCAAAACTGGAATTTATTCATGGGTGCACTGAAGTCAAGTTCATAGGAAGAGAATTGCTGTGCATTGACTCTGTGCTAAGGTGAAAGAAAACTACTTTAAACACTAAACTTTCTGACACAACCCACAGAACTTCCAAAAACTATTTTTAAGTCCATCATGAAAATAAATTTGAAACCTGTGAAAGTGCTCAGAACCCAGAGTATTGCCAATCTGTCCAACACTTTAAACTACACAGTGGTTCCAGTTTTTGGTAAGGTATATGCATCCCAGGTTCATTAAACACTGATTAACACGCCTTTTAAACAATAAAACACCACCCTACCTGGAAGCAATCCAGTGTTTTATCTTGTAGATCTATCACCCATCTCATTCTTTGAGCTTCTTTGCTCTAAGGCATTTCAGAAGAAATACTTAGATCAAAACGTGCCTCAGAATAACGATTCTACTACAATAAACGGTAGACAGGAAGCATCAGCACTGTAGCAAGCCCCATCCTCCACTGTAAGGAGGAGACAAGGTTGCAGAAGATGATTTCACCAACTGAAGTTTTGAATGTTTTCTGGATTGAAAATCCTATGGCAGCATTTCCAAGAGTAGATATACTTTATTAACATGCCATTATAAGCATTTTTATATTCTTTTTCTCTCCATGCAGACTTACAATCAGTTATCACTTGCACCACTCCAGGGCCATGGTCTAGTGCTGACTCAGTGGGAATCAGTGTTGATTGCCCCACTGTACATCACCTCTGTTAGCTTTTCCTTAAAAGGTTCCCACTTAAATCCTGCTGTTTTATATTTCAACTTAGGTCCTGCTGTTTTGTAATTCAGATATAGCACACAAAAGGGTTTGGGTTTACCTCAGGATATGTTTTACAGAACTGCATTTAAAACCAACATTCTCTTTTATTGGAATTGTTCATGCTGTAAGATTTAGTCTGCTTGAGTGAAAAGAAAATAACATTTCTATGGTGATTAAATATAGGATCTTTTTCTACGCAGAAAAAAAAAGTGTTTTTCAACAATAAAAACTTACTATTTAAATGCTTGTTAGATTTTTTTTTTCCTCATTGTAAATGTAGAATACATCCCTTTTCTGAGGTTCCATACACAGGGTATATTTTGTACACCTTAAGTCTTACTCAAACCATCCACACACACATTAATGTTACTGAGCAGCGTACATGAGCAAGAACTCCTCACTTGGAGAGTAGAGGATTTGCTTTGTTCTAACAGCACCAGACACTGGTATCTTGTTTCAAGCATGGCCTTCACTACAGAGACTTAGGAGCTGTGAAAAAAAAAATCAGTGGGCTATTATCACATTTCATCTTGTGCTCTTCACAGCATTTCACCAAATCCTTTTGAGATCAAAGACATTTTGATCCACAGCCTTCCACAAGCCAGCTCAACATTTACCAAGGTCTGCATGAGAAAGGTGGTGTGCCTCTGCCTCTGCTGATCCACCCAGGCACAGCTGGGCCACCAAGCTGAGCTACAGCTGGCCCTGGGAATCCCACGCTGTAATGCGCTGTGCTTCTAGCGCTACCTAATTCTCTGCCAAGAAAAAGTCATCTGAGGGAAATTTAAATGCCTTCTGCTATTTCTGGCATGGGGAAGGACTGCAAGTCATTCTTGCATTCATCTGCATTTTCAGCACTGAACAGCATGTTGTTTATTCCATGTCAAGCATCAGATTTCCCCATATGAAAAGCAGAAAATACCTGTTCAGCCACAGAGACCCATTTAGATTAGGGAAAGTAAAACACAACCACAAGAACTCTGAGAGGAATCATGCTGGGTCACATCTCTTAACAGTTGTCTACAATGAGCTGATCATAGAGTGGCTGTCAGTCTGCTGACAGCAGGAGAGTTACCATAGCAAATTCTATAAAAATAAAGAAACAAAACAGCAATTACAGTAACACTGATAAATTCATTAGCCTCTTACCGATACATTATGCTGAGATATTTGATGAAGACACTGTTACTGCCAGAAAGATTTTCTACCTGTAATAAAGCAAGAATCAATTCATAAGATGCAATGCAAACAGTGCTTTTGTTAACTCATAAAACATCATCAAATCTATGACTGCATTTTGGCTCCTTCTAACTTGTGGGTGACTGCTTCTCATATGTCTTAACTTAGTTTGTAAAACCATGTTTTCCAAAATCCTGAACTTCTACACAGAACATCAATATGGGGGCACTTACATTAAATTAGCATTCATAGTCCCCAGATAGTAGATCCTACTCTATGGATTCAAAAATTAAACTTGCGATATGTGTTTTAGTTTCCTGCCCGGGAAAAGAGAAATAAATTCTTGGACACTTTAAGTACCCAATATCTTACTACTTGAATCCAAAGGAGCTGCTACTTAACTCTGTACACATCTAGAGATCATATAAATGCAATTCATGTTTTGTGCATATGTGTGTGTGCATATACACACAGAACATATGTATGCAGTAAATGTCAGCTCAATGCACAACCTGCTTATATACAGAAGTATATTTTACTGCTCCTTTCCATTTATTAAGCCATATTCATGAAATTCCAGAGCCCAAAAATACCTAGTCTGGACCTCATGCAGAGATGGCTGAGCCAAAATTCATTCAACCACTTCACCCCTCTGTCACTTCTCTCTTCATTGGCATTCATTAATACATAAACACAGAGGATGTAGCCAAGCAAAGTGGCATATCACTAATTGCACGATCTTCATTAATGCTGCATTATGTGTCTCTGTGCTGTAGAGAATTGACAATACAAAAAGATGTCAAGAGCTCATCAAAATGTGCATATAAATATTTGGTCCAATTTTCAACATGAACGTAGTAGCAGTCTCTGCTTCAACAGCCCAAACTGGAGAAAGGGTCGTTTATCAGCTGCTAACCAGGAACAAAAGGCAAATAAGCCTTAATTTCCCAAACACTCAGAGCTTTTCGCATCTTTCCTGTGCCCCTTAGGTAATTAGGCATCACATCAGAATAAGAAATCCTCACAGTGGTACAAAGATATCTGTCTGCAAACAGAGCACTTCCATTTGTATAAAAGTCTTAACAACAAGACAGATAAGGAGAGGTCTTTATCAGAGTCACACAGAACTTTAGGAAAATCACTGCATAAGGACCACTCAGCAGCAAGATTTCTAGACAGGAAATAGCAAAATAAATAGGAAGGCATCTTTTTGTCCAAGTGTAAGAGGAAGACTTCATCTTACATTTACTTTATTTGCAACTGTTTAAAATATCTAAATAAACACCCAACCTCAGTCAGAGTGACAATAGCAAAGGCAAGACTTTTAAGAGCATGCCCACAATCAGTATGGATTTAAATGAAAACAACAGTTGTTGATTGTTTTCACAAGGACAAGAGATGAGGGTAAAACAAAGTGGTATTGCAGCAATTTTGAGTGCTGCAGATTCTGCAGAGGACCACCCATTTCAGCAAGTGCAAACTGACAAGTTCCTCACCCATGTACTGATTAACACTTACACTCTTCACCCCTGAGCAAAGCTTTACGTTTTTAGCAACAAATAACTGCAAACAGGACAAATACATAGAGAACATGCAGAATGTCTTTTGTCCTTTCCATCTTGCTCTGCTTCTCCAGCAGACTAGGAAGTTGGCACTGGAGCACAGTGAGAACATACATTATTACAAGTAATGTGCAACTGCAACCAGTCACAATGAACCAAATGAATAAATATCTAAGTACACTATTCTTCATCCAAGTTAAACTCTACAAGTGTCTCAAAACAGAATCAGCTGCTCCCAGACCAGAGATGAAAAGCTTTCCTAGAGTCAGGAATGGATTTTTTTCTGCCCCTATTTCAGAACTTTCTTCTACTTTGCCACTTTGTGAAAAGTCTCACTGAGCACTTCTTACATAGAACTGAAATCCCAGCTGAAATTCTACTGTAATTTTAGTAATATTTTTGTCAGGACTACAGTCAGTAATAATTAGAAATTAATAACTCAAGGGACATATTGTCCTGAGAAACCTATCAAGCTATCTTTTAATCTTTTAATTAAAGTTCAAAGATTTCCTGTCATGTAAAAATCTAAGCATTCTAGGAAAAATTTCAGTCATTAGTGTATAATTTCATTCATTTACAGACAGAAGTATACTAATTAAAGTCAGCATGGAATTTGTAGATAACCTAGTAGATTTTCTTCTTCACTTAACCTCTGATGGTTATCTTCTATATTGCTAAGAGGCAAATACAAATTTATGCAACTGAAATAAAGTTTCTTAAAACCTCTGTTTTTACTGAGGGATGAAGTTGGGATGAAGTTAGCTTTCTTCATAGCACCCCAGATAAATATTTCCTTGCATGCGTAGCTGAAACACTGTTTGTGTCACACCAACATTTTGGCTGTAGCTGAACAGATCTTGCCAAGACAATAACCAAGACTTTCTCTTCAACCTCACATACAGAGGCCAGCAGGTTAGGGGTGGGCAAAAGGCTAGGAGGGGACATAGCCAGGACAGCCACCTCCCACTGCCAAAAGGGATATTTCCTTCCATAAAATGGCATGCTTAACAATAAAATCTCAGGGAAATAGACAGGATGTAGGGACATTCATTATGGCCTTTTTCTTCTCAGGAAATCATTACACATATTTGAAAGGGGAGGGAGGGAGGGAGGGTTAGGGCAAGAGTTTTGCTGCTGGCTGGGGTCAGCCCACCACATCCTTCTTTCTGAATATTTTCTGTAGCTATTATCTACCTTGCCTCTGGTGCACTTCATTCAGTGCATTCAAATCACCACTTAAGTGATACAGCAAGAGCAATTCCCTGCATACTTCCTCAGTGAAAATAAGCCACCTTTTATTTCAAGGTGACCTTGGTAAGAAAGCAAAATCATCAAAATCTAAAAACTAAGTAAATATTCTGAAATAAGGAATTAATTTAATTTGATATATAGATTCATAGCAGGAAGGGTAATCCACAAGGATCACCAAAGTCCAGTTTCTGGCCCTGTACAGAACAACCTCAAAAATCACACCATGTACCTGAGAGCATTGTCCAAACACTTCTTGAACTCTGTCAGGTTTGGTGCCGTGATCACTTCCCTGGGGAGCCTGTTCCAGTGCCCAATGACCCTTCGGGTGAAAAACCTTTTCCTAATATCTAATCTAAACCTCTCCTGACACAGCTTCATGCCATTCCCTCAGGTCCTATCTCTGGTCACCACAGCGAACAGTCCAGCCCCTCTGCTTCCCCTTGTGAGGGAGCTGTAGACCACTTTTACCTACATAAATATAGATAAAATGTTTTCCAGATATTGAGCTTTCAGGGTTCTTATTTTTAAACAAATATTATATGAGAAAAATAATTTGGTTTTATTGAGGGCACCAATATCACCCTGCAATTTTGGCGCAAACTCATCAAATTCTCCTGCTGATCACCAATTGTTCAATATTTACCAGAAGAGTATGAAGAACTACTGAACAATTTCAGTACAACCAAACAATGTCAAGAACTACTGAACAACATTCTTCTATGTAGACAAGACTTTCACAGTACAACAGTTTCATATACCAGAAATACCCATGCATTGATAATTCTGTTTAAACATTTACAAAAGTGAGGCCCCTGCTCTATGAGAGCCCACTACGTTTGGAAACAAAGCTTCTCATGTGATAATAGTCTGCTTCTGCCCAACATGCCTCTGGCACAGGAACAACACCTTTCTCTATTGATAAGGCACCCAAGTAACTAGGCAAGATCTTGAATCCCAGAGTGCCCAGCCTTGCAACTTTGATAAGCAGACTGTAAGAAGGAGAAACCAATTTTCATCTGTATACAACCAAAGGCTGAAGAGAGCAGTATGTTCATATCTAAGCAGAATGTACCAAATATTGAGTTACCATTTGCTGAAGGCAAATCTTAAAATGCTTTGAAATCCCAAGCCTTTCCCCTTAACAGCTGCAAGTAAGCCCCTTTCTCCTAGTTCCACACCAACCCTAACACCACTGAAAAATCACTGCCTGTGTTTCAATAGCCAAAGTTACAAATAATCACAGAAAGAGGTGGCATTATTATAAAGTTCTTGTGCAAAGCAGATAAGCAGGTCTGAAACTATTTAAACACTAAACATGCAACAATTACTGAGGAAAACTGACAACATGAGAAATGGTTCTTTGAAAGTGAAGTGAGGTACTGAAAAAGGAGTTGTGCAAAACAAATTATTTGATCAGTCTTTGCCATTGTGGCTCACTTTTTCTTCTTTATACTCCAGGTCTCAAAGCCTAAACAAAGAATAACGAAACCTATTTAATGGGTTTCCTTCAGAGAAAGACTGTACAAGAGCTACAGAAATATTTGTGAATAGCATTGCACATTATTGTTCTCTATCAGTATGTAGTGTGCCATGATAAATCCAATGCATGTGAACAATAGAGTGGATTCAATTTCCATGAGAAAAAAAAAAAGCAATTCATTATGCTGACTGCAAACTGTCTGGGATGGAGGGGAGGAAGAATCAATGAAAAGTATGGTTATCTGATTATTTGCACAGATTTAACTGCTGACAAACATGTACTCTTCAAAGTCAAGTGTACAAAAGGCATCCATTAATCTTTTAAATCTGTTCTTTTAGTGATTAATAACAATGAAAGCAACACTATCTGGCTACTTATACATTATAAAGTAGCAACTACAAGCACTAACATTTCAAGAGTACAGAAAATGTTTTCAGTATTTCTTTACTAGCAAAGAACACAGAAAAATAAAATGACTAAGATCTTCACATAACTGAACTCTGTAACATCTGATAGCAACAGCTTCCACCTTTACCATACGTTCAACACTTCTCAGGAGAAAGGAGGACAGTAGTGGTCCAACACCTTAAATATGGAACAGAGACAAATAACAGACACTTGTCTTTTGCATCCATTTGTTGCTGCAGTAATGTAATAGATGACACCACAAAAACCATAAAGCTGCAAGATCTCCTCCAGCAAAAACTGCATAATGCCATAGGAAAGCTCATTCACAGTATACCATTTGTATCACAGTTATTCTTAGAGCCTCCAAACACCATTAGTTCAGCCATACACAGATGTGCATAACTGGACTCTGATTCACTTGGTGAATGGTGGAAAGAGAATTGCAACACCTATATGGCCTTTTACTAGTGAAAAAGGTTCTTCACCCCTTAAAAACTCCTAAAAATAGTCCATTCTTTTCCAGCATATCTACTCCTGCCTAGACAGAGATAAGAGTTTCAAACTGAAATCTCTGTAATCTAGGTAGTATCTCTCACCTTCTGTCCTGGTTTTACAGGAACGTCTGCAGCTGACAGATGAAGACAACAAATCAGGAGAATATAGACAAAAAAATACCAAATTGTGCATTTATCAAACATCACCCTTACTCTTCCCTTGTCTATCATTTGGAGAATAGCTAAAAGCCCACAATAGTAAAATTATAAGCATTTGCTTGGAAGTAAGCGGTGGAGGGGGAAACATGGCTTCACTTTTTTTTCCTCATGTCTACCTCCCAAGCTTAGTAAGGGACTCCTTGCTAAGGAGCAGTCATTATTTCATAAGCAGAGACAAACAAAGACATTGAAAAGATTACTTTTGTGGCTGGTCCCTTTTGGAAGAACAAAACCATTATCTGACCAGAAAATTCAGTGTCTCATTCACATTTCCTAATGTTTTGTATCCAGTACTGAAAGAGCTTCCTTCCTACTAAAATCTGAATAAAACTATATTAAGCAAACCAACCATAGATGTATTTTCAGACTGGCTTCAGCTCAACAGAAACACATCAAAAGGGAGCACATCTGCCATGCAGAATAGTGATATATTGAGAAATTTCCTGTAATAAATTATACCCCAGTGCTTTGATTTTGGGGGTGTTCCTAGACAAGCAACTGAGAAGAACTGACAATACCTTGTTCAAATAGGATTTCTAATGCTATACTACTTCTGGCATAAACCCTGACTACACCCCTGCTTCTTAGGGTTCTTGAGTCTAATCCTTTGCATGCTATATCTTTGTTGGCTCAGATTTGATAGAAGTTTGTTGCTTTGTTCTGGTTTTAAAAGACTCTGAAGCTCTGAAGGAACAAAAACTAATTAGAATGTTTCCAGTGAAACAGTTTAAAGCCTTCACCTGGAAGATGTAGTGGGAATAGTTTTCAGCTAAAGCAGCTGAAATTAAAATCTTGGCCTTTCAAAATTGGAAATGGGCAACTTTTGAGCAATTTTGTTGTGCAATATCATCAAAACACTCCAGTTTTCTTCTAATGTGGGAAAAAAAGGACAAAGCCTGTAGTCCCAAAAAACTGATGAAAACCAAAACTGTTCTCTCTGTTCATTTTTAATAAAATACTCAAGATGCTCAATACCCTATAGAGTATGAAACTGAACCGCATCATTATCATAATTTTGAAGGGAAAAAAAGAAATGAACCTATTAAATGTTTACTTTGCCACTTTTTTTTCACTTCAAGTACAGAAATTGAAAGTTACTTTCAATAGCTCATAAATTCTAAAACCTTAGATAACGTTTTGAAGTAGAACCTCCAGGCCCACATTACCTGTTCTCATTTGAAAGTGTGACACCAGCATGTTCTGAGGATATAGCAGAGATGGGCTCACGTGAGCACTCAGATGTTCTTATGCCAAAGACATCACTGGACTAGTGCTGTAACAAAACAAGGATGAAAGGAAATATTCACTTGGGACCTTCCTTTGTTTCGTCCTGTTTTACCAAGATATCTTCCTCTATAATTTGCATAAAACTCATTATGGGCTTTTTGAAGTAAAAGATCATTTTTAATCAGGTCTTATGGGCTTTGCCATATATCCATTTTTTTCAGACTTTAAGCCTAGCTCCACATTAGCTCAGTCACCACTTAAACATAATTACCTAATGATCTGGAAAAGTATCAACTATATGTAATAAAAGCACAAGCATAAGAAATGTCAGGTACTTCTAAGCATAAATCAAATACCAGTGATTTTTCCTCATAGTGCTGAAAGAGTATGTGTAAGAAAATAATGTTATCTTCCTTTAAAATTAGTGTTCTCATTTATTAAATCCTCCAGATGTATTTCACAGACCTTGTCTGTCCCTAATCATCTTCTTTTCTGTTCCTTAATGTAACACTGCCAGATAGAGTTTCCAGCGGGGACACTGGCATGCTTTTTTACCTAATGTACCAAACCACACACCCATCAGAGATTCACAAATCTCATGAAGGTGCTTGCATTTGAAAAACCAAACTCAGAATCTGGAGATCAGAATAAATAATGAGCACACATGACAGTGTCTTTGCCACGCAAAGTGATTTTATCTTGTTCTTCGATTAAAAAAGAACAGTGGATTCTGACACTGCAGTATTTTACAGCACATTGCCTGCAGCAAATGGTTTACAGAGCTGCATTTAGAAAAACCTCTCCGATTCTGCAACTTTTTTTGAATTGGTGCTGCTTCTGGAAATTCTTTCTAGTCTATACATATAGCTAGTACCACAGACATGGCTAGGGATGGATGGTGATACATCGAGACTTGCAATAAAATGGCCAAAGACAACTTCAGTTTGACACAGAAAGAAGAAAAAATAATGCATAGCACTGCCAATGTCTTGGCCCTGCAGGAGTGCAAAGAACTTGTTAATTGCGACCCCCAGGTGCTTCCAAGCAGCTGCCCATGCTGTACATTACAACACAAACTACAGCTCCCCTGTGGCCCCTGACAGACTTGGAAAATAGAACAGCAAAGGAAAAAGGATTTTCTCTGCGGATCTCTATTTCTGGTACAACAGGTTAACACACCAACACACCCAATCATCTATCCAAACAAACCCATCTCTACTAACAGCCTCATTTGAAGCTTCACAAAAAGATTAACAGTCATCCTTACCATCACTGTGGCTGAAGGGGGGCACCCTCGGTCTGGCTGGATACAGATGATAGACCCTTACACTTTTATTCAATTACTGACTTGTGATGTGATGAACACATACTACCAGAGCTGAGGTGAGCATTTCTCTGTTTTTCACCTCCCATTTCCCCTCAACCCCTCACCTTCTCAGAACATTGTCACTACTGACAAAACCTTGTTCTGCCATTTCTACTACACAGACACATTTCCTTAAATTTTTGTATATTCTCAGACCTTTATTCCCCTGATTGTATTTATTGATTTTAATTCCCCTCTACTGTTATTGTCTTCTCACAACTGAGTTATTGGTATGAAGTATTTTAAATTGATCTGTGTGAAAGAGCCACGAACAAAGAAAACTGTGTTGCCTTAAAGGTTTGATAGTTTTATGTAGGCACAAATTAATTTTCTGCAAAATAAAATATGAAAAGCCCCCAGTATAAGTAATGCTGAGAAAATTAATCTCATTCCACAGAAAATAACATATTCAAAAGTTAAAAATAAAGTCTTTCAAGAAAAATAATCTAATTGAGGTAAAACTTCCCCCTCTCTTTCATATTTGTTAAGTTTAAACTTTCTCTGTAGGTTTCAATCTCTTCTCACTGTCTTTTCTTTTTCAGCCAGAAAAGCAACAGCACTGAGGTCCCAGTTATGAGGAATGACTCACCAGCAAGTGCTGAGTCACAATCACACCAAATACACTCTTACATCTTGATGGAGCATCAAATTCAATAGCTTTGCTTAGTCACTCGAGCTTACCCTAATTCCTATGATTCACTCAATTTCAAAACTTTGATTTCTGATTTCTTATTTTTGCTCACAATATATATTCAGTTGTATAACTCTTATACAACTCTTAAAGCAGAATTGTTGCAAGCCATCACTAACCTTCAGTCAGATCCCAGGCTTCAGACACAAGGTGTGTCACTTATCAAATCCAAGCAGCCAATACGCCACAGTGCACATTGGATTGATTTGGAACTGCTGATCTCCCACTCCTTGCACACCTACAGAGAATTCCAGCTGATATTGGAAGATACATGCATTAGGATTTCATCCCACCCTGACTCATGCTGGCAACAACCTCCCATCAGCTAAAAGTGGGACCTTTCTCTGGGAGGGCAGCTCAGCTTGACAAGGTAAGACACAAGAAGTGAGACTCAGCAGTTTGCAAGGAGGGTGAAGTATTTGACCATGATTAAACAAGCCAGTGTTGCAGTGACAGATTTCCAATTCCTTAGTCATTTCAGTTTGTTACCTTTTGTCCTATCTGGAGGTAGATAAAACAAAATTACTTTACCCAACTGTTTATCTGTTTATCCAATTACTTATATATGGAAAAAGCTAATTTTGGACTGAATTCAACTCAGGTAATAAATGTATTTCTCTCCACAGAAATTGACAGCAATGTTTCATCTAATTACTCCTAACATTTCGGCCATAATCCAGAGAACTTCTCTAAAAGGTTTCAGGCAGGCTAGCACGAGGGGATGGAGGAAATTGATCATGAAGAGAGGGAAAGGCAGACACAGTGAATAGGTTTCTGATGATTACCACATTGCAGTACCTACAGGAGGCAATTATCACCATACTGTTATTTATTCTTCTGTCTTCAGGAACAGTTTTTGTGCTTCCTCACTGTCCATTTCTGCAGCAGCTGCACTTACAATTGTTATGCTGGATTACTGGTTAATAAAACTGTTGTGCTGAAGGCACTTCATCAGTTCTGTACATTTGGAAAAGTTTCCCTTATGAAAAGATATTGTGAGGAAGGCAGGGGTCAGCTATGGGGATTTTTGGGAATAAAACAAACCACACATACTCAGATACAGTTCACAGAAAATCCTACAATAAAGGTTGTATGTCTTTACCCTTGCTGAAGGAACTACAGCTTTGAAGCTTCATTGGCCAACTATTCTGACTGGAACAACAGTCAATAATAGTATAAAAAAGAAAAGTCAAGTGCAAAAATAAATATTTGACCTTTGGTCATAAGAAATTAAGCTGTAGGTCATATGTTCTCCATAGGTTGCAGGTTCCCAAGTCTCCCTCCAGGGATTTACACTATGATACCACATTTTTTAAAGAAGCCCACCTTAGTTACAAGCTATTTTCTATAAAATGTTGTCCTTGTCCATTATACATTCTCATGTAAGTAAATTAAAGGCATATCCCAATCAGCCTAAAGAACTCTGCAAGAAGTGCCTTTCCTACAGGTACCTGAGATTCAGAAAGCCATCCTGATATTATTGCTCTAGACATCCAAGACCTACCCCTAAAACAGGAAGCAAAGACAGCCACGACAAAATTAATTCTACTTCTCCCTTCCCGCCTCCACCTAGGCTGAATTACTGAATGTCTATATCAGTGTGAGCACGAAGCAAAATGCTTCAAGAGGAGAATTAAAAGACGCAGCCCAATGCAAATCCTATCTTGGTGTCTCAACACTCACCTGGTTCAGGTGATTGGTTTGATGAAGGTAGGGGATAAACTTGAATCCAGGCCTAATACTATGGTGGAAAGAATGCTGTGGTGTGTATAGTAAAAGCAAATTTGGCACCTGCATATCCTTTTAAAATTCCACTTTACTCAAAAGCTGAAAAAGCTTAGTTCAAACATAACTATCAAGAAACTTTAGACAGAAAGGAGTCAATTTTTGACATAGTGATTTTGTTTCTGCTGAGAACAATACTTCACCAGGAAAATACCAAGCAACTTTACCCAAAACTACCACCTCCTTTGTATAAAAATACAATACACCACCCTGCTCGACAGATATGTACTTGTATTTCTAATTATCTGTGCCAGCAGCTGTGGGGCAGCCATTATATATCTCTATTCCATTCAGAGCTTTGACGTGATAAATGTTGGAGAGCTGCTACTGATATCAAAACTGACCAGCAGGACCACAGCTGGAGAGGAAAAAAAAAAGCATAAAATCAGGACATAAGTAGTAAATACTATACGTATAACATATTTGTATACGGCTTATTTATTCAAATTGTGAAAAGACACCTTCTAAAATCCTCAAATCCTGTTTTTAAGAGGGCTGTCTGCTCATGCAGCAGAGTGACCTTGGTACATAGTAAAAGCCAATACAGTTACCAAAGACTGATTTCAATAACTTTCTGGAAAAGGGCCAAAGCAGCTTCTGCAGTCTCTGCATCAAAGACAACACAGAAAAAGGAAGGCAGAATGTAGCTGCTCTTGAATCTGGTGTAAGAATTGTGCAATTTTCTGCAACAACTTCATTACAACACTTTTTCTATGCAGTGTTGCCCCAGTTCTGGTCAGAACAGGGGGTTTTTTTGCAGTATCCAAGAGGGGTCATAGCTAGGACACCTAAGTTATTCTGTACCACCTCATGCCATTGCCGGGGACTGGGAAAAGAGACTCTCTTCCAGAGAAGGGGTTCCTTACAGTCAAGAAAACGTGGCAGAGGGAGGCATCCAGTATTGTCTATCATTGGTTGGGTTTTTTCTGCGTCAATCATTTCTTTTGTTATATCCTCTGTCATTAGTATTGTCACTGTTAATGTTTGTTTTCTTGTCTCATTGCTGTCTCCAACAACTTGTTCTTATCTCAACCCATGATCTTTACCTTTGGGACTTCAATTCTCCTCTTCATCCCACTGAAGTGGGGAAGGGGAGGTGAAAGGTGGGGGAAATGAGTGGCAGCATGATTTTAGTGGGAGCACTAAATTGGAGAATACCATTTCTAAACCATGACAGAAGTGTCAGGCAACTACACCCCATCTACTACTTACTGTGGCTACACATGGGGTTTGTAATGAACTACCACATTTCTTTTTCTCCATCAAACTGTTAAATGTTTGCTTAAATACATTTGTTTCATCAATAGAAGAATTTTACTTCAGAATTGTAGGGTTTTGTTTATTATTGGCAAGGGAAAGTGTTGCAATGCTAGTGTTTTCCTTTTTATAACACTCAATTACTAACACTAAGTGTTTGCTAGTTTAAATATTGTTATCCAGCCAGCTATCAAAATATATTATTCTACCACTGGACCCATCAAAGCAAAAAAAAAACCAATCAAACCCACACCAACCAACACTGGTAATCTATAGAAGCGTACCATGATAATAGTTTATACACAGAAATGAGGATCTTATTCAGAAGGCAAATCTCTTCAATCCTTAAGTGCTCCATCAGGAGTCTTGGACTGCACCTCTCTGCACAAAATTTAAGCTGCTTTCTGCAGGATGCCAAATATATTCACAGAGACAGAGCATTACTAAAACAAATATCAAGACACAAGCAAAACCATACTTTAACCAAAGATTGAACGGAGCCAGTTCAGTCTCTCTTCAGTGATAGAGATGTTCTTGATGTGTTTTCACATCTCATTGGAAACTATTTAAACAATGGCCTTTTCATATCGTTGTTCACACAGATCTTTCTGTGAAATATTTACCCATGACCACACGGACTATATCGCTTATTTGTGATTGGTCAAGTAGTGTTTTTTATGTTCACTGGATATTCAATGTTTGCAATGAGCTTGCAGTGAGGAAGCTTGTCAAAACTCTGGAGAATAAAATCTGGAAAGATCAAGGTTCACCAGTCTGTTGGCAGCAGGGAAAGAATATCTAAAAATAAAAAAGTCACCATTTTTTAGATTTCAGGCCTGGCTTCAGAGCAAACTTCTTCAGGAAGATGGCTAAGTGCACCCTCATGTCCCTTAAGTGACCCAGCCAGGATTTAAAACAGGTCTAATAGATGTGACAAATCAAGACTTTTTATGATGCTGCTGTCAGACCCTTCATCAGATGTGCCCATCTGAGGAGAAAAGCCACCTTCATGGTGGCTTACAGATAAGATCTAAAATCTATAGTGCATTGCCTTTAAAACTGCCAGAATTACAACACTAAGTACTCATCATTATTCCTGAGGGCTTTTTGTACTGCATTTATTTTAAAAAGCAAACAAAACAAACAAACACCAACCAAAACAAACACCAAAAATAAAACCCAGAAAAACCAAAATCAAAGCAAATAGCTTAAGGGGTAAACTGCATTTCTGAATCAAAGCACAAATTTAAATGCTGTAAAAATAAATTAATTTCTATATGGCCTCTTGACGAGTTACCTACTTTTGTCTTTTTGTCATCAAACATTTCCTTTTCAGGCTTTCATGGGGCATGGGGAGAAAGACACTTCTTATGTAGAGGCAGAACGTTGTCTAATCATGTCAGTTGATTGGCAGAACTGACAGACATATCAGCAGGTAGGAGATGAGAATTAGGCAGAAAAAAAAAGTCAGGATGTTCTTATTGAAGTCATTATCAAGTACATTGCAGTCAAAACTAACATTTTTTTACCTACCAGTTTGTCACCTCCCTTAAGTTTCCTGTCAAGAGAGACTTTGCTGCAGGCTTTGCACATTTGCAGTTTGGCCTATTTTACTTACATGGAGAACAAGTGACACACTTAGGGACTATCACAGAAAAACAAACAAGATGTCTCTAATCCCTTATTCTTGAAGTTGTATCTTGATTGTGTCCTTTCTCTTGACCTGTTGATATGAGGCAAAAAAGAGTAATCTATGATGTAAGCAAGCATTGCCACAAAACTAAGGTCTTCTCAAAAGAGTCTGTGTAACTGCATTGCTGGTTAGACAAGGTTTTTATCAATTCTGAATCCATAGCTTCTCTTCTCCCCCAGCTTTACCAAATAATAATGAATACTAGCTAGTTATAAATCGTTACATGTCTTGCACAACAAAAAAACAGACAAAAAATTCTTAAATAAAAATTCTTAAAGATATGCCTAGTGACATGCTGTAAGCATAAAGTTGCCAAGGTCAGTACTTTCTTCATTATTTTATTTTGCAAGTATAAGATGACATATATCCTTTATCACGCTTGCTTATCCGTGCTCATCTTTCACAACACAAGCATCTTTGAGATCAGTGTTTACTACAAAAACTCAAACATTACTACATCTTCCAACACAGACTCCATTGTTCCACCTTCCAATAATATTAAAACAAAAACCTGCCATCCTTCATTAGGATAAAATACAGTAATAATTCTCCTGTTTTCTCCTACAGTTATAAAATCTTATTTCTCTGATTCTGTGCTTTTTCCCTTTTGTGCTCCAGACAACTCATTAAAACTTAACATGTTCTGTCCTCAGTATAAACCTAATAGTCCAACTTTTCTTATTTTCCTACCTTCACTGTAGGTTAAAATATTACGCAGTTAAACTCCTAAATACACTCTGGGCACCACCTAACTCATCTTTACAACACTGCCAATGAATCCAAGTGCAACCACACTGCAAATCCAGAATCCTTCCAATCCAGCAAATAAGGAGGGTGTTTTTCCACAAACAGTTCTAGACAACAGACAAAGGATACCAAAATTTGCATCTTCACTGCCATGAAATAGCCTTATTCCAGCATCAACTTCAAGATCCTTAAACAATAACTAGTGGGAACACCAGACTCAATTTTTTTTTTTAATAATTAAAATTATCTGAGAGGGAAAGAAAGAAAATACAAGTCCTCTAGGACTAAAAAAAACTAAACAAAATAGCATAACAAAAAAAAAAAAAAAACCAACAACCAGCAGAAGTGAATATCTCTTGCAATGAAAAAAGTTACAGACAGACTGAAGCAGTACTCAAGCACTTTTCTCAGTACCGAAAACTCAATAAAAACCAAACAAATACAGCCGACAAAAAAAACCCCACAGAAACAAACAAAAAAACCACAGCCAACAACAACAAAAACAAAACAAAAACCAAAACCCTAAAAAAAACCTGAACCAACAAAAAACCCACAAAACAAAAAAAAAAAAAAAACAACCAAACAACACCAAAAAACCACAAACAACAGGCTTCATAATTTTAAACCAACTGGAAGCAGGAAATACAAGAAGGAATTTTGAGTTAGAGAGTTTGCATGAAATACCAAATTCAGTTTTGTACATTTGAATGGACTAGGTTTTTATGTAAATATTGAAAAAAATCTGTTAAAAAAAAGTTTATGGGCTAATTTCACTTCTCCAATCATCTTATAAGCATCCATTGCTGTTTATGTCACCAAGTTACTGTTCACAACACAAGTAAGCAGCAACTCTTCCAGCCACCACCTAAAGCTGTGGTGGATACATTTTCTTAGTAAGCAGGACAAAAACTGATGTATAGACAAGTACAGCAACCAGAAAGAACAGGACTAATGACAATTCTGCTGACAAGGAGACACTACTGACAGAAAGAAATATGCCATTGTGTTACTTTCCAGCTTGGCTCTACAGACAGTGATGCTCATGGACTTTGTCATGCGTACAAGGTTCCATTGACTCCACTGATCTAATTGTTCATCCTCAGTAAAAAAGCTGATAGAGTATTTCATCTTTTCTGTTACCTAGGTTGTTGTTGAAGCATTTTTGTGCTGTTATCATTTCTTGTTCATCCCCCAGCTGCAACTGTTAGTTTGACAAATCTGTGCTGTAACTATTAACAAACGGCCCAGTGACAGAAGCTCCTACCTTACTGCAGTCAGATGGGGATCTGGCATCTCACACAGATGTTGCTGTAAACACACCAGTACAGCATACAAGAAATTTATAAAATCATAGAAGCACAGAATTATGACCAGTCTGTTAACCCAGCACTAACGAGTCCAACGTCAAATTATGTCCCTAGATACCACATCTAGATATTATTTAAACACTTCCAGGGACAGTGATTCTACCACTTCCCTGGGCAGCCTGTTTCAATGCTTGACCAATATCCAATCCAAAACTCCCCTGGCACAGCTTCATATTTGAGACCTTTTTAGATAAAAATACACATTACCCTCACATTACTTTCACCTCCATTTTTCCCACTGGATTTTAGCTTGCTTTCTGCACATCATCCATCAGTCTGTAAGAGAAGGTAGCAAAAGTCTTTCATCTTACATGGACAAGGGTAAGGTAGCAGCAGTCAGTGAGTTTTGGGCAGAAAACACTGATAACAGAAACAAGCTTTCATTTTTTTCAGTGGAAAAATCTATGAACCACGTTGTGTAAACAAAAACTTGACAGTGTTTTCTCATGTCCACAACAGAAAAAAAGTGCTGGAAAAGTTTCCAGAGATCATCTAGTCAGTCCTGAAGATGAGTTATTTATATGTAAAGCAGTACATATCAAAAGGCTAGTTCAACCCACTTACAGAAAGTAATCACTTCACACAAGTCAGAATTTAGTTATACAGTATGAGTGATACTGAGAGGAAGGCAGGAAAGCCCCAACAGAAACAGGGCCTTCAGAGTTAGAATATCAGGTGATATTCTGGGACAGGATTAATGCTTGCATTGTTGGAGGCTGAGGAAAAGAGCTGATAGAGGTGACAGGTATTTTCTACTCCAAACCAGCTCCATTTTTCCTTTTCCCTCCAGTGTTGCTCCTTTTTTTGTCTAACCCACTCTTTGAAAAAACAGAACATGCCTTTCTGAGATGACTAAGAGATGTAGCCTGATACTTCTGGCACTCCAACCCCCTCGTAAGTTTTATCTGGAGTGGGAGGAGCAGCTTGGGATGGTGATAAGGAAGACAAGCAGGAGTAGCTAATTAGGTATAAAAAACTAAATGTTCTGCTAAAATACCAAAGTCTGTGCACAAAACTTTGCTCAAGGAAAAACAGAAAATATACCTACTCTAGACAGACTCCAAATTCTTACTTTTGTTTTTTGTTTACAGGAAACAACCTACTATACATAGAAGGCAAGATTTTCTGAAAATACACAGATCTGAAAGCTACCAGTTTTATTTCATAAAGCTGGTAAAGAAAGAGACAGAAAGAAGGAAAGAGACAAAAAGAAGTGGATTTTCCCTTCTAACAAGATTTCCCCTCATTTTTCCCATCCCAGTCAAAAATTCTACAGCCAGCCAAGCCACCCAGATTTAGATCAACTCTTACACTGCTACGTGCAACGGTGTAAGAGGCTTGGTTCACACAAGTTTAGAGATACACATTAAGCCACTGCAGCTTTCCTCAGTAGCACACAGATAGCATTGCAACAAAAAGAGAAAGGGGGACTGGGTTTGGAGAAGACTCAAACCAGTGGAGACATTCCTACATAGATGGGGTCCTGCAGAGGAACTTTTGTCCGTACCACCAAAGGAGCATTCTCACAGTCACTACAGAAAATGGATCTCTCCTTATTTTGTGTTACAGAAGAAGCAGCTGTTGAAACCCAGCCTGTGCCAGTCCAGTCCATCTGCTCCACATTCACTGCAGAACGGCACATGCAGTGAAATACAGAGAGGGAAAGCAGGGGATCCACACAGGCACAAAGGGTAAGAGAGAGATTTTGTATGTCTCTAGGCCACAAAGCAGGTCAGAAATCACTTCTGGTCCTTTATTACTATTGTCATATAGATCATTATGTTCTTATAGAGATTTTGCTGTCCATGCATCCCCGGACTAAATCAAATTCTCAGCAAAGAACACTTGCTATACAAGGTCCAGAGACTACCTGAGCTTGGAAGAGAGCACAACAAGGGAAAGCAGGTTTTTCTGCAGTCACCTTCCCAAGACTCTCTGTACCTCTTGCCAGGATCAGCAGGGTCCTTCATCCTCAGTAAGTACTATTTGTGAAAATCCACGTAGAGCTCTGGGTCCTGAGCAGCCTCTCTCCCTGCTCCTCCTTTAGGATCTGGCTCCACCCAGCATCTCTCCTGAGGTGTGTAGCAAAAATCCACACAGATTGAGCCCATTCTCATGGCTCTGAGGAGCCATCTGGGTCCATAGGACAACAGTCCAAGCTTCCCCCTAGAAAGGTGACATCTAGTACACTTCTCCAGTAAGACAAACCAAAATGGTTTTCCCTGGAGATTCTGTTTCTGAAGACACCACCTCATGCTACTGTGAATGACTTTGCACAAAATGTCATGAAAGGGGTCCAGTGGCTGAGTTTGCAGACGAATTCACTATTATAAATGCATAACTAGGTCTCCTGTGTACAGATTGAAGTAACTCTTCCCATTGCCAAGTAGCTCAGTCCAATAGCTCCTAAACAAACCTAATTTACTCTATGGAGCTGCCTTTGTTTTTCTATCATGTCTCTCTTCTCTCAGAAATGCTGAGAGTTTTTCAAATTTTACTTCTAAAATACACAAACTATTTTATAAGCCAAACCCAATATATATTTTCCTCTCCCCACCCTCAATGAATTTAGCCTCTATCAGATAAAAAAAGACTCTCTGAAAAGAGTCCTATCTTCCAGTCTGAGCAATTAATCACCGTAGTAACAGCAGAGTGGAAAAAGTCAGCGACTACGCTGCATAAAAGAAAATCCTGTATTTTACCATTTCTCCCTTTGGAAGACAAAGAAAAAAGGTTTAAAAAAAAATCCAAACAAATGAAGTCCAAAACAATGCACCTTCAAAGGTTTTCCCAACCAGCAAAATGTAGTGAATGATTAATAAATGTGTTCTGTGACTAGAAGAATGAACTGCTAAAGGTAAGCCACATCTTGTATACCCATGTCTTAAAAAGCCATGTTGAGTGAGGACATATTTTTGACCCAATACACTTACATAAAGATACCACTATTGCTTGAATTGATACTGAATATTAGATTATCAAGAACTCCAACCAGCAACCGAAAAACCCCTCACCCCAAGATATTCCAGTTACACCAGTCAAGCTCACTGAAATAAGCTGTTTGCTAAAAGGCTATTCAGAGAAGACCATTGTCAGTGTTTAATAGCTGACACGGACCATTGAATAGGCAAAGCATCTATGTTCTGCAGAGTGAAAACTGCTTACCTGGGACAGATCTGTTAGGCTGGGAAGCTTCATTGATAGGAATAAAATTGTAGACATGACAGTACCACTGAGGATATCTGTTCATAGGGGAATTAGGCTAAAAGATTACTGTAGTAACTGATAGCCTATTAAGGCCTGGAAAGCCTATTATTATTCCCATTCCTGATTTCTTAGCATTGTCATTCCAGTGCTAATTACCTAATTAAAGGAGCTGTGTGATATTAACAGCACATCTACTTCTTGTGGTGAGCTGAGAACACTGAAGATTAAAAACACATGGTCTCTTGCCATCTTTGGAACAATGACAAAGCAACATTTACAAAAGAAATAGCATGCTCTTTGTTGAAAAAGTCCCTAAACTCTCCAAGAACATCAAGTTTATAACCCACTGACAAACAGAGCACCTGTGAGTCGCCCCCAGCCTCAGAACACAAGCAAATGGCAGTGAAACACAAAGTGTAAGAAGATGAGGAGGTAATACTTCACCGAGAAACAGGCAATTCACCTGTCATTTTAGGTATTGCACATCATGACCCACAGTGTCAGCATACAAGTGCAAGGTTTTAGTTAGCAACTTGCAAACAAGTTGAAAAGTCTTGGGGGGTATGCAGGGTTCTCTATTGGCAGCAGGGGCCAAGAATCCTGGAAGCAAGATCATTTCACAGATTTAAAACAGCAGCAGAACTTGGTGCACTGCTTGGACTTTAAATAGGTTATTTATCAACTGGAGAGCTGTGTGAGACAATTCCATGAGGAAGAAGCATGAAAGGCTTTCTGGTTCAAACATCTCTTTGGCAGTATGACTAGGTCAAAAAGTGGCTTGACTCTTCTAAACCAGTTAAGTTTTCTGAAAAACAAAATAAAACCATGGATCAGTAATATTACAAGTACTTTATTCCTATCCACTTTGTGCCAAAATGATCAATATTAACTTATTCCTCAATTTTGGCCTAATTCACCACCTTCTACTAGTGATACTGGGTGGCTTAATTTTTTCATGTTCAATCAGAACTATCTTAAAAGAATGGATCTTCTTTTGACAAGTAAAGCAGAAATTGAGCAATTCTAGAGAGCATAGAGTGCAAGCCAGGTGTCTTGGTGCATAAAATTGATATATGCAAATGTATTAATTGCTTTTGAAAATACTGGCCTTAGTGTAGAGCAAAATAAGCCATCCATCAATATAGTTGCACAGTTTTTCTTGCCTTGTCAACAGCCCTTTCAAGACATATAGCCAACACCACCCACAAAGTTATTCGAACAAACAAAATCACAATACTTGGACAGCTATTGATCCCATCTTTATAATTTTTAGACTGTGCTCAAGAACCAAGAAATAGTTTTTCCTTCGATTGTGCCATGGCCAATAGCACACTTCATGGGCTAAAAGACTGATGCAGGCCATCATAAAACATTTACTTGAAATTTCTTAAATACTGTGGAATTTTTCATTGTGTTATCACAAAACCATTAATTTGAGTACATATCCATTTGAATAAATAGTAAATTCATAGCAGAGAACTACACTTGCTGTTTTATACAGACTCAGAGGTATACATCCAGTCTTTACATCTGCCAACTTAAATCTTCAAACAAAATCCCTCCAACAACTTCAGTTTAATGATGATCATCATTACCATTAGTAACAAGCTCAGATTCTGGAATACTTACAAAGTTTTAGCTCTTCATAGTACCCCCTAATATTTCTTATATATATTGGCAGTAACTGATCCTTCACACCAAATGTTTCCAAGCACAGTGTAGAAGCTGCATTAAAAATCTGCAAAGTATCAATTTATCCATGCTGAAGAATGTTTTCACAGCAATTTTTCACAGTACTCCAAGGAACATAGTATTTATGAGACAATATTGAAATTAAACAGGGACTCTTGGTCCTTAAAGTATGGGGACCTCCAGGTTAAAAGATAACCAACTTGAAACTGATGTCTCAAAAAGATCAAGCTGCAGGTGACCTTCAAAAGCTGCAAAATATTTTGGTCAAGCATGGAAGACCAGATTTGTCATAGTATTAGTCTACACTGTGTAGGGTAGACAGGATTTAATCTAACAGCATATTCAACCATTGAACAGAGTAACTGCAAATTTATTTCCAAACTCATTATTTTGAGCATTATAGCAGTTATAGTTTGCTTTAAATTCTATAGCTGAGATTACCAGGCTGCAACACTCACTGTCACAGAAGAAAATGTTAAATCAAACCAAGCAGTTAATTTGCTTCAGGAGTCACGGACCTTGCCAGAAGCCACAAACCCCAAAATTTCCCCATTCACGACCGGATCTCCCCAGGATCGCTTTTCTCACTGTGCCATCTACTGGCAGAATTTTATAACTGGTATCAATCGATTCCATCTGCATACCAATTTTGATACTTCAGTGGTTCTCAGTCATCAAACAACCCTTGAAAGATCACAGGCAATTTCTGTGAAGTTCATAAAAAGCAATAAGAAAAGGAAATCTATTTTCAGACTTAAATCAGCTATTAGTGTGGTTTCACCTCAACTGGAAAAGAGTACCTACATCAAAGAAGACTGAAATCACTTAGTTCGATTATTAAAACAGTAGTGCTTCCTAACTCTAGCCCCTGCCCCATTAACAAACAAATTAACAAAAAAATAAGAAATAAGAAAACAATAGAAAGATTAATTCAGTATTAGTGGCAAATATTAACATTATTTTTGCTTTTTCATGCATTTAAACTTACTACTCATATGCATACCAAAGCAGGCAAAATGAAAACGAGAAAATGAGTCATCCATGTATGACTGAGCTGACAAACATCAACCCTTACATATATGATATCAGTTACACCAGTGACTGGAGCTTCAGATCACTGGTAGGCTTTTCCCAAACAAAACACTCAATATTTCCCAATACCTTGCAGATTTTAAAGCAAAGTTTCATAACGCAGACTGGATCAGTCTTAAACTGTATAGCAACAAGAACAGCAAAAAATCTGTAGTTCATCTCCAGGAAAAGTCACTGAACACAGTAAGCTTCTTCTTTCCTTTTTATCAGGTCATTTACACCCATGTCTGTTCTTGCCTATATTTTACTGGCCTCAAAGTCTTCCTCCACTCTTGCCTGTAGTGTCCCTGCAATTCTCTATTGGAAAGAAAGAAACTGAAACACTAGACCAGTTGTCTGACTGCTGCTCTCTGACACATCACAAGATCTCATTACTTCTGCTTGGAAGAGACATTAGTTTAAAAGGAACAACTTTGGAAACATAAAATGAAGCTTCTCAAAATAAACTTGGTGTAGAATTTAAGATACATTATTAGAAAGCAATCATACATATTGCATATACCTAAAAGTTTGGGTTCCAATTTCAAGGGAGCAAAAGACATTGTTCAGCTGGATAGCATCATGAGAACCATTAATTTTTTGGTACTACAGAAAACATAAGGATCTACTGATTCAGTGAAACACACGGTCATATTTAACGCCTTTGGTAGTCTTCTCTAACTCATAACTAGAAGCACCCTTGGGCAGCATAAATGACCACAAAACAGCTCTGGGAAGTGCACAAGGACACTTTATCTAAAGTGAGGGAACTTTTGAACTCACAGTAGAGATCCATACTGAATGGTGTAAAAGAACAGACCTGCTCCCTCACCTTTGAGCACCATTTTTCTTATGATAAACACAAATAAGAGGTACCATATGCTCTGGTCAAGCCCTTGATCTGGAGTAGTCTGGGTCAGAACACACCACAGGACAATGTGCAGTTGCATCGTAGCACGAGGATGTGCAGGGAGGAGAACAGAGTCATGGCACCCAGCTGTTTGCTGGCACAAAGGAAATGCTGGATTTTGAAGGTGAGCATGCTGCACTGCATCCTTGCTACATACCTATAGGAAGCTTTGTGAATACCTTCCTCACTCTCCCATAAAGCATCCATACCAGCAGCTGATCACAGGGACCAGACGTTTGCTCATGTTAAAGGGACAAAACATAACTATCCTATGCAGATGAAAGAGAAGCTAGTCCAGGCCATGCATAAGAGACCAAATTTTAAAATGGTTGCATCTTCCCCTGTTGTTTTGGTCACTAACCTAAGTAAAATACAAAGTTAGATAAATTACTGGCCCTATTCAGAAAGGCAACATCCATATTCCTCAAGGTCTACATTACAAATGGACTGTTTTTACCTCAGAACAAGGGGCTAAATAGTCTTCCTACACACACCAATTGCCACTAAATTACCATGAGATCTACTCCAACCCACACAAGAATCTATTTGTATCCTCACTGCAGTTTTGGCAGTACATCAATTACTTTGACAACCCTCACAACTGTAAGAATATGCATAAACCTTGATTTAAAGATGAAATACTGCTTTCATTAGCTTAAAATAGCACTAGATAAGCAAACCTGCCAGCCATATTAGAACATTTTGCTGTTCTATTATGTTCTAGGAGAATCATCTCCTCCCTTTTATCTCTGTTTCTCTTGGTTTGCAGCAATACACCAGGGAATACAAAAAGCCCAAACCCTGCAGTGGCTTTCTGGTGTCAGCCAGGCTAACTATTCACTCCAAATGGCTTTTATTCAAATTTAGCAGCTTGCAAACATTCCCTGTCCATTTGTTAGGTGAAGGTAAAGTGATGATCTTTTGTTCTGAACAGCTTTAAAAGGCAGATAATTGTAGACAGATAATCACAGGTAAAGCCTGTACCCTACCATCATGCCTGAAGAACACCGTGTTGATCTGTAAAGAGACAGGAATCAGTGTCAGAAAGATTCTGCCCTATGAATGTAAAAGTCTCCAGGGGAGCAGGAAAGGAGGCCCTACATGCCTCTCCAATTTGACTATTAGAGATTTCTGATACTTCTCTAGTTTGAAATACTCAACAACTGCGTCCTTGCCCCTCCTGTCTGTGCAGCTCAGTAATTTTACAAAAAGCAATGCTGTCTTAAAGGATTCTCAAAATTATACATGACCTACTACACATCTAGTTGACTCTAGGTGCCCCTAAAGCACAGCTCAGAATTTGGCTTCACAGCTTCTACCCTGTGCCACCTTTTCCAAATTTTCCAAAGTTATCCCTACTAGGATCAAAGAGGCTGGTCTGCCACGGTCACAGCCCTGCAGACTCTCCTATCCTGAAGAGGTTCTCCTTGCTGTAACGAGCAGCAAACCTTTAGAGTAGAATGACACACAGCTCTTCAACTCTACAGGTTTGGGAGCCTTTATCTTAAAGGCTGAGGTACGAGTCTTTTCTGCTTTCATGTCTACCTCTGCACCATCCTATTGTCCAGGTCTTTTTTTTTTTCCTAAGATCTTAAACTGTCGTCCCCACCTCTCCAGCCTTTCATACTGACACAGTTCTACCCCCCTACAAAGTAGACCTGCTTAGAGAACATCATGTATATCAAAGTAGGCCTGCCTAGAGTATAAGGTAGCTAACTGGAAAGTGAAAAAGTCAGAAAGTCAACCAGAAGTTGAGTATTTCAGATTGTTTGAAAATGTCAGAGACAGACTATCTCATTTGGAAGGCAGGTCAATACAGTAATGCAAAATGGCATTAAATATAGTTCATCTCCTTGCTTTTCAACGAATTGTGCAGGATATTAAGAACAAACAAACACAAATTTTAAAAAATGTTTCATACCTCTTTCTGTTGTTATTACATCCTGAATACTGTAAAAAAGTTAATTACTGACAGTGGAGTAAGACTGATAAATACCACTCAACAAACACTTTGAAAAAAGCAAATTATCAAAGATTATTTAAGAATAAAAGATAAATGGAATGAAAGAGGGAATGGGATAAAGGAAGGAAAAAAATATTTGTGGCAATTCCTATGGTGCATGAATGTTTCATTGTGCAGTTAAAATAAAATAGAATTTTCACAAATCAATTATGCCACCAACTAGGAAAGGTTTCACTGGAAATTCACAGACTTTGCTTGCTAGGCTTGAGCAGCCAGAAAGAACTTTTATCTCCATGGTCCCTGACACAATATTGCTACACAAGATAACACATTAGAACTTTTTTAATTAGTTCCACATGCAACTCTGTACACCTTTGGAAATTAAGAACAGGAGGAATGTATTTTTCCCTAAAGTCTTGAAAGAAGAAAACATAATTTTGTAAAGTTCATCTCCAAGTACAAGAGACATTAAACATGCTCTCAACCTGACCTCCACCGGTCTCAGGAAGCAGATATACAGTTTTCCTCTTCATAAATATCAAGAAATAAGAAAAGTTATAGAAAAGAAAAAAAACATACTAGGTCTAGCTAGACTTAAGTTACACTAAAACATTAGCAGCCACTCACTATTCTATAAAGAAATTTGGATTATTACAGCATGATGAGCCTTTTGCCAGTGCCTCTGCCCTTATAGTTTCATTAGAATGCAACATTCATACCAAATCCTATTCCCAAGGAGCAGTCTTGTCTACTGGAAGACATCCCTGCCCGTGGCAGGGGGCTTGGAACCAGATCATCTTTTAGGTCCTTTCCAACCGAAACCATTCTATGGTTCTATGAAGGATGAAAATAAACTTTAACAGCTGCCTCCTTCACTTGCCAGTCCATCAAAACAAGGCAAGGTTCCAACTGGAAAGAGCTGTACGGATATATTGCAGGGCATATGAAAGCACTAAAGACAGCAGGACAGATTTACCTTAGATATTTCCTGAACTGCAGAGTCTATTTCACAATACAGAAGTCTGTTAACAAAATAATATCCTTAACCTTATAGTTTTTTGATGGAGTATATACGTTTTGTGAAAACTCCTTCCTTGGCTCTCTCCTCTCCCTACTAAAGCAAATCAACAGAAATTAACTTAAACAAGGCATAACTAGTTGGGGGATGGGGGTGTAGAATTCTACTACGTTGCCATTTGCACTCAGCTGTAATGTTCTTCGAATACAAATGTATATATTTATATGTGTATATTATCCCATATAGGTGTAGCAGTCCACTTTTTGTGAGCACTCTAGAGAGAGAAGATTCAATGTTTTTTAGCACCTTCCACTCACAGAGATCCTGGCAACCAGCTAGAGTGTCTAACAAGTGCATACTATAATTATAAAAACACTACTTCTATACAGAAGTTTTCTTGGCAAAAGTTGGCAATCTAATTTAACATTGTTCCTATCATATTCACAGCTGTCCATATATTTCCACCATCCTCTTCAGTTATGTAAACACACGAGCAGAAACGCACTTTCCAGGGGGAATATTATAGCAACAGTTTCTTCCATTTTCAATTTGTACAGAAATTTCAAACAGCCATAGCTAATACATGTTTTCAGTGATAACCAGTGAAAACCCATGAGCTCAAAAATCTCCCAAGAAAAAAATCTCCTGTGCCCTGTTAAGTGATTTTACAGCAGAAACAGAATTACTCACATGAAGTGCAAGCTTTGCCACTTCTAACATGTAGTTTTAAGTCCTCATCCTCCCATCCCTAAGCCTGTTTGCTCCCTGCCATCTTAGCCTGTTTTAAATCCACAGGAATAAAGCAGTAACTCACTTAAGTTATGATCCACAAATGTTGTGATACAAGTGATCCATATCCAGCCTATAAAACCAGACTGGAACAGCAGTTAACAGTAATTTTAAGACTCTCAAAAATTCATGTTACAGGCTAAGAAGCTTACTTAGGACAGTAATTTTCCTTTGAGCTTGAAGTACCATGTCTGCAGGAAGTAACTGTCCTGTCTGGGTACCTCAGCCGCTTAAAATACCCTGAATCCGTGTCTATTCATGGAAAAAAAAATTCTGGGAACTTTATAACGCTTGTGCACCACCAGTCAAGTGTTAGGCCTTTGTGAAAACAGTCTACAGCTCTATTTGCAACAAAGTAGTGCCAAAACCAGATACAGCTCTGAGAGGGAGTTGACCTACTAACCAGCATCCATCATAGATGACAGTATAAACTTGTGCCATTAGCAGCCAGTATAGTGCTCAGTGTGCTCTTGGACTGTCCCCAGGACATTCATGCCAGGGCCCAACACAGAACTGCAGCACTCTATTCCAGGAGCCCTGTTTGTGCATTGTGTCTTTGGAGCAATGCTATTTTCATGCAGATACGTTTTCATATTAAGCCAGCAAAAGGAAGAAGACTATGATGCAGTAATGGATCCACAGGCTCTTCCACAGTAAGAAAGAGCAGATGGGGAACAGCTTTTCTGGTAACCCCTTTCCTGATAACAGTAAATCTGCTTTGGTAAGACTCTCACAGTACGTGCAGTTTGGCCATTAAGCCACAAGTGGCTGTCCTCTCCCAGCTAATCCTGAGGCACATCAAGTAACAAATATTTTCCGCGATTTAGGAAGATGAATGGTAGCAAAGCAAGTATGGGACATATGGTAGTAATTAAACATGGTGAGCAACATCCTTTCCTCTTTACTCGTTAAATCATTCAGATATCTTTGCCCAAGGAACAGAAGCAGAGTATAAGCAACACATAAAGCTCTTTTCTGTGAAAAGTTGTCAAATTTCAAACAAAATATTTGAAATACCAGTGATCTTAGGATAATGCAGATCACTGAATTGCTAAATATCTGAATGTTTCAGAAGCTATTAAGAAAGCAAAAGGCTCTTCCACTAATAAGCTTTCAATGAGCTTTGCAACAAGTTCCAAAATCATTAATACCTGGGAAATTTATCTATGCTCAATCATTCCTATTGAATTCCTATTCAGAATTCAGGAGCCACATCAAGAAAAACAAAATTCTCCAGCAGCAAAATTCCACAGCAAAGCTCTACGCATGGGTTTGATCTGCAGTCCATGCTCTTCTTGTTTGAATTACCGGGTAACAAGTACATAAGCTTAGGTCATTCAATATAGCAAGTTCTCTAAATCAGAGTGATGTTCAATGAATTTTTCAGTAAAAAATCTATGAGTTCCTTAAAAAAAATGCAGATAGATATTAATGCTTCCCACTAAGAAAGCACTGGTGCAAAGTCAAAGAAAACCAGCTGCACAAGGAAAGATTAATTTTATATACTTGCAGTGCCTTCTGCAGGTATTGTATATTTGAAACACAGATATCCTTTGGGAAGCAATTTGACAAGTCATGAGAAGGCAAAAAAAAAAGGAGCCATAAACCAAGCACTGTAATCTGTTGATAAAATGGATAATTGCTGCTCTGCTGGATATTAATAAACTTAGCAGCACATTAGCAGATCACCTTTCATCCAAAGGATCTTCAGTCAGCTGCAGGCAAACTATAATCCATACCTCTGTATCAAACTACACACAGAAATCATGTATCCTACACCCTGTGCATACGTGCACACCCCACCTTTCATTAAATTACAACTTCTGAAACAGTCACCAGTACAGCAACTGCTTAATGGCATTACACATTAATGGCACTCTTTCCTTGCATGTTGGAACTACAGACTTTCTTCAGCAGCTGCCAGATTCACCCTATGTTTACTCAGCAGGATGAGAGCCTTGCTGTTTAAGTGGCTTAGAGTGAGTCAGAAAATAATCTGTCCAGTTCCAGTTCTGCTCCAAATATAGCACCAGGCTCATTCCCAAACATTTCAATAAGAGATGGGCCAGGTGTCTTCCAAGTTTCATCTGCATCAAAAACCCATAACTAATTGGTATTTACCATACTCATTTCATTTCAGCTGCAGGGAGATACAGAGCAAACCAAGGAGAGACATTTCCACACAGCAGCACTCTTTTCTCTGACTTCAGGAGAGCCCTGGTCTCTTAACAGACACAGGTGGCTCTGCAAGTCAGTAAAGTAGGGCTTGTGCTTACTGTATTACTTCAGCTGTAAAAATCTAATTTAATCTTACCTGTCTAGAACACAGTTACATTCAAGTCTTCTCAGTTCTTTCCACAAATTAGATAGTTACTTTATTTCCCCACAGAGGTATCACAAATGCAGCATTTTAACGCTTTAAATAGTCTCCCACATGGCTTTAAACAAATCCAATAAGGTCACATGTCAGAGCACTTGATTTTTATTACTACATTTTTTTTAATTCAGTGTTTAAAAGCTTGTGAGTATATTTAAATATTTGGGCAAGAAAAGAACAAATGGCATTTGAAAACTGGACTTACCAGAGCAAACACTGAAAAGGAAGTCAGTGAACATGACACTGAAAAGAAATATTTTCAAAACCAGATTAGTATAGAGCAGGATTAATGAACTAAATCATCTACAAATAAATGACTAAGCTCTCCCCTGAAGCAAATACACATCAGGACACCAAGAGGTGTGACTGCATACTAGGGGGAAGAAAAAGACTTGCAAATTTTCTGGGGTTTCTAATAGAAATAGACATCTTGAAAACATTTATCAAGTACAGAACCTAATCAAAGGTCTGTTGCCAGACCTTTGCTTTCTGAGCCATCAGAATAAACCAAATGTAGCAACCAAAAACTTCTCCTGAACTCACTTAATTCCGGTTATGTTCTTCTCTTTCTTTCATGACAGTCTATCATTGAAGAAAACATTTAAGTTTTCCAAGAAAAGTCTTAAGAAAGGACTAGCTGACAAAAATAAAAGACCTTCATTGCTGTAAATCAATACATAAAACTTACTGAAATCCAAGCTCAAGGTGTACAAAAGTCTCAATTTTCACACCTATAAGAACTCAAAACACATAAAAGTAGATAAGGCATAAATTTAGGCACAAAAGCAGATAGTTTTACACTCAAATAAGCAAACCCTCTGTAATTTACTGAGATTAGATACAAGACCTTTAAAAAAAATAATCAAACATAGTGTTGAAATACAAATAAGATACTCTTTCCTAAATAGCTTAATATCTTTATTATGTGCTGGAAAAATAAAGAGGACAATGCTAAGCCAGTCAGTCAAACTATGCAGCTACTGATGAGTAAGGGCTGAGTGATCCAACACATGACAGCACGCACCACTCTGTGCAGCAGGTCAACAGTGGGAAATCATCCTTCTTGCTTACTCTGGCATCATCATGACAGATGCAACCAACACTCAGGAAACCCCAAGGTCAAAGAGAGTGTATTAACTAACTGTTCTTTAAAGTAAATTTCACATTTTCCTGATGCCCTCCAGAGAATTCATCAGCATGGCTTATATCAAGCTGCCTCCCTTGCTTGACAGGAGAAAAAGAGCACAGGTATCTCAGATGGAATCACAGGTATTCCAAACAATAAAGGTGGTGGCATGCCAGCTCCAATAGAAAAGCAGTTTCTTGCAGTTCTTGCAACTGAGACACCATAAAAACAAATTACCCCACACAGATGCATAAAAGCCAGCTCTCACAACCATTATTGTTCTTTTTCTTTTGAATCACAAGGTCCAATTTAAGAAAACAACCTCATTTTTTGCTTTAATGTTTTGAAGTGAAGTTCAAGGTAAGGCAGTGCAGTGTATCTTAGTCTGGCACAAGACTGAACACAATGCAGCATTTAGAGGTTTGTGGGAATTTAGCACTGCTCAGGGAAGCATTTCACTTTAGCACCTACTAGTGATTCTGAAAGACCACTAAGATGTCATGATCCAGATCACTGCTCAAGCTGTGCACCTTGAAATTGCCAGATTTGTCCAAAATGGTTTCACCTCTCCTTCTTGAGCCCAACTTCAAGTTATTTCTGTATCCAGAGAGTGATGGGTGGTACCATTCTCTTGCATAAAGGCTAGTGCTTGATCTTTGCCCATTGAACCTGGGAAATTTGCTACACCATATTCTGAACTCCATCAGAATGCTGGGACTAAGAAATCAGAATTTTTATCATAAAATTGTCAACATGGCTTCCAACAACTAACCATCTGAGTCCTTCATTGGGCCTTCCAGCTTTCTGTTCTCAATGCCCTTCAAACAGCAGAGGTAGTGAGGAAAGAACCATTTAATAAGAAATCTCTCTGAGAGAAAGCAGCTGAATGAACCCCAATCTCCAAGACCAGCACTGTAGCCACTGAGGATCCTTCCTCTCTGTGTACCCCTCTACTGAAAACTCTTGCCCTAGAAGAAAGTCTTTCACTAAAAGTTAATTTACTTGCCTTAGATTATGCTATTTCAAAATATTATCTTCACACAAAGGAAAACATCATTAAAGCACTCATTAGAAAGAAGCAGGGAAAATAAAAGGTATTTTCTTCTGCTCTTCTCACTCCAAAACTCTATCTGCCTCATTGGGATACTGCCATAGGGGGATGCCATGTTATAATACTGAATCCAATGCTAAATGTCACTTAGTCTCTTGGCAATGACAACTGCAAATACAAAAAAGGCCAAATCTGTGTTGACATTTTGTGTCCTATCCACACATTTATACACCTCATTTGCTGAGTTCACTGTTTGTATTCTTCCTAAATGAGACTGTAAAAGGCTTGTTTCATTTAGGGAAAATGGAATTAAAAGAGAAATAATTGCAGCTGAGTCAAGAAAAAGAAAAATATAGAAAAAGAGCTTATTCTCAAAATTTCAATACTATTTAATTGCTTTTAGACTTCTTGCTTATCATTTTCCCAAAAGACTAAGTCAAAACTCATATCAACATTCCTGTCAAGTCTCGTATTTTATGAAAGCAAATAATTACTTAATATCGCACTACCATTGCCCATGAAAACTGATAAAAAGCCATTTGGTCTCATGGGAGTCCTTAAAGTTAGGTTTTGCCCTATAATGGCATTGGTGAGACTTTGTAAACTCGTGCCTGAAATCCTGGCCTAGCCCCTGATAAAGTAAAGTTCTGCCAGTGTTTTTTTGACAGAGACAGAAAGATCTACACTAAAAACCTTTGACTGAAGCTGAACAAGAGCTTGAGCCTGTGTATCCCCATATCCTAATAGCCAATCACCAGACTTCTGTTTCCATCTCTATTGCTTGACATCTCTACTCTTCATGCCTTTCCAATATCACCTATTAATTCTACTTGGATTAGGCCTAACTTCAAGATCTCAGGTATAAATACAGTGTCTTCTACTTCATGGGTGGTTATAAAGAAGATGCCACCATTTTCTCACATGAGCACAGTGAAAGGAGAAGAGCAATAGTCACTAGTTGCAACACTCCAGATTACTGCTAGGTATAAAAGGGAATAAAGGTTCGCAGTGAGCATGGATAAGCACTGAAATGGATTACTCTGAGAGATCTGGGGATCTAAATTCTTGCAGTTACTTAAAATTCAGCAGGACAAGGCCATAAGTACCCTGATTTAACTCTGAAACTGTTCATCCCATTTCAAGGTCTAGATGACCTTGGTTCCTTACAACCTTATCATTCTATAATTCAAGATTTATGGTCTTACTTTTTAAGTATTATTGCCCAATATTATTCTCTAAATAAAGTTAGACAAATTATTCTTTTGTGTTGACAAGTGCTAAGAATGATTCTACAAAGGTCAAGCATCCAGCAGGTAGGAAGAAAACCAAGGTAATTATCACCCAGGGACTCACATTCTGGTGTGCTCATGAACTAGATCAATGACAGTAGTGACAGCTGTCACACAAACAGGTGGAAGAAACAGAGCAATGTCTTATGTTAGGCAAAAACCCTTTTTGTAAACAGTTGCTGGAAAACACATCTAGTCATTGTAGTCTCAGCTTTGTAGCTAAATTAAAAGGATTTTTTAATTTAATTTCAGATTGATTCTCTACAGCCAAACTCTGCTCCAATGACAGCCACACATTAGTAGCTCACATTCCAGTCATGAGCTATCACACAGACTATGAGGAACAGCCTGCACCATCTACTCAGCCATTCTATAATTTTCAGTTAACTGCACCTACCAAATTGTTTTAAAAAAAGTTCAACTTCCCCAGTGCCCCTTGATTTTTGTAAAAGAACTTTAAACAGTAACTTTTGTTTGTGAGCCAATTAGAGAGTGGGGTCATTCTTATTTTGGTAAAATAAGAATTTAATTGTTTCAAGAGCCAAGAAAATTGAAGACATAGACTGAATTTAGAAGATATGAAACATCTTTGCTGCAAAAGGCAGTTCCCATAAGTTCTTCTATGTGTTCCACCTTATCTGGTATGATACTAAATATTTCATAACCCCAAAGAGGTTTACCCTCAAGAGTATTTCTCAAACAAAACACCTCCTTTCCATTAATTAAAAACAAAGAAGCCAAAGTAAACTTATGGTCTAGTGGCAGAGTACCATGTATTAAAATAGCTATTGAGATACTATGCCATCATCTAACTAGAGCAATATTCAGGCAAGTGGAAACCATGTCCTGAGGGAATAACAAAATTGCCTGAAAAACTAATTTATCTAAGTTAGTAAGAAATATATCTATTAATGGATTTAGTCATCAGAATTAAACATTAATCCAATGTTTCAGTGAAGTATGAAAAAAAATCCCCTTGAGTTTGCATTTGCATCCGTCTAACGTTTATCCTATTTAACATAGTATTGGTTCACACTTCATTTCGAAAACACGTTTACTGATATAAATTTATTTATAAAAATGTACCTCTCTCTCTCTCTCTGCCTGCCCACTAGGCCAATTTACTTCTTGTGAAAATCTACACACTTCAGGGTCTTTCTTGTCTCATTAGAAGATAATGCACACTTAGCAGTCACAGCAACCCCTCTTCTCCCACAAAAACCTTTGTGATTGTTTCACAAATTTCATTCTGGCCTTCAACTGATTAAGAAAATGTTCAGACAACACTCTACTGGAAGAAAAAAAGAGACTTACCAGATTTCTGTAGAAAGAAATATCGTTACTGAGAAAGTAAGGAACAAGTAGGAGAGCAGTTCTTTAGCCTCAAGAACAACTGACCATTACGACATAGAAGAGCCAGAGCTCCAGTCCATGGTCTTAAGATGTTATTGCTGCCCTACTCCCTAGCCCTTGCTGCATATCGAATGGCTAACCAAAAGCCAGGTGACATTTATCTTGTTCCATGCCCACATTCACAGCAACACGCAGGAGGTCCAAATGAGGAAGAAACAATTGTCCCTCACCTCTATTAAATAATTAATCATTTACTCATTTAAAGAGGTGAAGACTGATGTTTAACTCCCTCTTCCGCTGACAAGAAGCACACCTTCTGTGTGAGGCAAATAAAAAATAGTATTACAAACTATTTTTCCAACCATTTTTGACATACAAACCCAAGTCTGTCTGGGCACAACAGGTATAATATGAGACTGAGCTTTTGTGGAAATAAGCTGTGATGCATAGGATATAGCTGAGCTCCCAGAAGAACCAAAGGCAAGTAAAAACTTCAGCTTAGGGCAGATCCTGGCAAGAAGAGTTACAGAACAAAGGTACACTTCCTAGGAGGAACCTGAGTTCAAGTCTGAGAAAATCAAAAGCAAAGAAAAGCAACACGCCTGGAATGTTTTGGGTTCAATTTTTGAGAGGAGGTGAAGGAAAGGATGGTCTTATTCCTACTTAAGCATCAAAAAGCCACAAATTCAGATGCCTGATCCCCTTTTCATACCTTGCTGCAGAACCAGTAATATTACAAACCAATCTGACCATTTCATAATAGGCAAAGACTTCTCAAGAGAAAGTTTATTGTAGCAAGAGGGACATTCCTCATCCAGTCAGGACTAAGAGGGTTCATTCAAGCTTATTGTATTTCTCCACAGATAGGAAAGTAAAAAAATACAACAAAAAATCAACTGCCAGAGCACTGAACACAACACTCTTTCCCACAGCCAGAGGCCTTCAGGCTTAGGAAGCCTTATCCAACAGAATACCTCACCAGATTCAGAAATTTATATTATCAGTATTTCCACTACCAACATCTGTTAGCCAAAGAGATAATAAACAATAAGCATAATATAATTCCCTAAGGCGGAGGGAAAATGAAATCAATACTTATTTCTGTATTTTCTATTTTTATGGAGAATCAGTTACTAGTGGCCATCAGGTGCTCACCACTGCTGTTCAACAAACACTTCATTACCCAGCAACACAACGGAGAACAAAAATGTTACACCTAATAACTTCCCATCCTCATTTCCATGAGTTGTCTGTGAAAGGCCTATAACAGATAACCAAGAAAAAGAATCTTGTTTTTTCTACAATTTTAGGTACAAACTCACTGAATAGAATTTTGAAATAAATGCAGGAACAGTCCATTTCTGAAACAGAAAATAGGTGAAATGTTCTGCACACCACCTTGATCTAAGCTGGTATAACACTAAAATGTATAATTTCTCTACAGAAGGAAGACATATTCACATGTGGAAGACAACATTCACATCTGCATAATTGCCTATTTGTAATAAGGCCGTGTTCTGTAACTTGTGCATGTTTAGAACACTTTCCTGCAGCTGTACCCTCATCAGAATCAAGCATGACCTTCTAAATTTGTTCTAACTCTTCTAACAGTATTCAGAAACAACACCATTTAAATCAACAGAGTTGCTTGCAGAGCAGTGATGGTGTGATGAATAAAAGAAGCAGATCTTTGCATATATAATTGTTTAGTACCTCTTACTTTAGAATAAAAAAAAGGATAGAAGCCCATATATGAATTATTCCTCCCAACAGGAAAAACAATATCATGTCTCAAAAATGTACAAATCAGTTTAAAAGAAAACACCAAAACAAAAACACTTTTTTTTTTTTCCTTCTAAGAGCATTACAATTTCAAGGAATGTAACTGTTGTGGTTTGCTGAGACAGCACAGGCTCCCAGCCTGAGCCGGGACAACTGGAGTGCCTGCCCCTCGGCTCTGGCCGGGCTTGTTCCCCTTTGGCGGGCACGGCAGCAGGGAAACCTGGTGTTCCCATGCACACCCGAGGCCAGCCCGCCCCGGAGTGACGTACCTGTGGACAGCGGGCCCATTGGGCTGGCGACCTGTCAGTCAAGCCGTGTCCTCTCAATGATTGGCTTAGGTCAGCGTTCTGCCTCTGTTTCCTGGATTTTAAAAGTGCTGTGCAAGTTCAGATGTGCACGTTTTTCTCCTGTACGTGTTCGCAATAAACTCGGACTGCTGTATGGGAGAGGCCCCTCCGTACCATCTCTTTGTCTCTGTCGTGCTTACACCACGAGGTGTGGGAGAACGCAGCTCCAGCGCCCTGCACTTACTGCCGCCGTACTCCTGGGAAGAGGAGCTGGGGGCAGCGCCGAAGGGTGCTGGTTCCAGTCAACCCGATGGGTTCAGCGCAGCATTTTAAACCCACTACCTAGCCGTGGCATGTAACACTGCTTTATGTTTATCCTCTGCATGTAGAAAGATGCAGAACTGAAGGACTGAATGCCAAAAACCTCGAATCACTAACCTCAAGCAAACAATCTATAAATTCTTATGGATTCTTTAAAATAATTAATTATTTACAAGGCTCCCTGTTCCCTTCACTGCTTCACATTACGCATCAAGAGGAATAATAGTTTGATCTCATAAATGATGACAAATCAACAGTCCTAAAGAATGACTGGTCAAAAGACAGCCCAAGCTTCTCATGCAGCATACAGTTAATGTCATATAACTTCATCTTCTGGGCAGGAGAGATGTTAATTCTCACACTTCCCAAAAGTTAGGGGGAGAGATAAGAAATCTACAAGTCCATCTGCAGATCCTCCAAAAATATTTGCAGTGCAAGGATTTACTGATGGTACACATTCTACCAAAGGTCATTCTCTCACGTATTCAGTCAGTTGAGAAATTGAAGGAAAACCGAGAAACTTGCTGGACAATAAAAATACTGTTTGGGTAAGGAATACTTTTCTATAAAAATGGTTAATAAAGGGTCAGAGTTGAAAGAAACAATTAAATAAGTCAGTTCTTAGATCTTACATAAGCAAAATGGAAAGTTCAGATGAGACACAAGGAGGAAGTTCTATGTGAAGAAGGAACACGTCCAGGTGCAGTGCCAGTGAGTGTTGCTCACAGAGCACTCACAAATCTGAACATTGTTTACAATCACTACTCAATTAATTTTTTGGAATTTTCAAATTCTTTTAGTTACACGTATGCTTCCCCCAAGTTCATTGATGCAGTGCAGCTTCTGCAGGATGAGGAGTTGTGATTCAGAGGAAGAGGAACCTTCCTTCAGAGGAAGAGGAACCTTCTAACCTGAAGGTTTTACTTTATTTCCAAATGACACATCAAGTGAGTGAAAACGGGGTAAATATGTCAACACCCTGAAATGCAATGAAAACAACTAATATGTCAATCTGAGTAAAAGCATTCACTTTGGTTTTGTGGCCTTGTAAAAGACTATAATTTATACAGTAAGAAACTGATGAATATTACTATGGGTTAAGTTCTTACAAGATAGCACTAAATAAAATTACTGCTTCCAAGATAAAAAGTCAATTCCTGTGCCAGAAAATAGCTTGTTTCAGGGACTTAAACATCATTACTGGGCCAAGGAAAGCAAAGACATATGGGAGACTTCCCCAGTACATACCCTCCACCTTTAAAAAAAGGCAAGATTATTTCTACTTCAGATTCCATTTGTTCTATTCTGTGTTATCCTTACCTCTCACACCTCTCAGAAATCTCTGCCCAAACACCAACATGAAGCAAAGAACTGTCTAGTCAACCAATATAGCTGTCCTGGTTTCAGCCAGGATAGATTTCATTTTCTTTTTAGTCCCTGGTACAGTGCTGTGTTTTGGATTTAGTATGAGAATAATGTTAACAACACACTCATGTTTCGATTGTTGAGAACTAGCGCTGACCTTCAGTCAGTGACCTTTCAGTGTCCCATGCTCTGCCATCAAGCAGGTGCAAAAGAAGGTGGGAGGGAGCACAGCCACGACTGCTCTTTCAAAAGAGTCGAGACTGGCAATTATTTCCCCAATTCCTTTTCTAATGTGAGAGATCACCACTAACTTCCTACAATATCATTATAAAAGTATGAAGTATCATACAGATAACAGGTAATTGCTTTAAGATTAGGTAAAATAATAAGAGTAGTATATTATAGTTCCACAGTTATTGCCCCTTATTTTCTCTTCTGCTTTTCAACATGTATCTCTTCTCCTAGCTCTCATGAATTCCATAAACAACTTCATTTAGAAAGCTCCACATCTAAGCCAGCTCTCTTCCCACCTTCAGCACCAAGCAAAAGGGAAAGGAGCACAGACATTGTTAGCATCTGCCAGCTTCTTCCAGGCTGTTTCTGGTAGAATAGATTGAAAACAAATACTTACACAAAGATTTCTCAGCAAGCAATTCTTAGACAACATGAATTAAAATGATTACTTGGTGGATGGAACAGCATTCTCAAAACCAAGAAACGCAAATCTGACACATCACCCAGTTACGAAACATTTATTCCTGTTACACCTCAGTGAAGCTACACATCACTGAAAATGGTCCCAGCTATGAATCATCCAGATTCTCCCACTTCAAAAGCAACTTGCTGATCATCAAAAGACTTCTCGCCGTGTGTCAGGCAGACCCTAGAATGCCTAGCACAGTAAGATACCAGATTTCTTCCTTTTTATTAGAAGGGATTAGGGACTTTAAAATAGAAAGTTTAGCAGAAATTTCTCTCTGGACACTTTCCCTTCCCAGCCTCTTTCTTTCCAAAAAATTGCAACCAAAACAACCATTTGACATAATTTTCATTTCATGCAAAGACTTCAGTTTTTCAGTTATGTCTCCCACCAAGTCAATTCCAGTGTGACTTTCTTCATTCTGAAATCAGCACTTGGCTTCAATTAAAAATAGTGACTCAAAAATGTTGCAATGCAAAAACTCAGATTTAAAAACCAAAAGGTTTCACTATATTTGAAATGCTCTACTAGAGAATTTCATTCTTCCTATTTCCATAAATCAATAACGTCAAAACCAACTGTACTAGATAATTGTTATTACAAATAATAGCTAAATCTGTTTTATTTTCACGAGGAGAAAACTGCACTCATTCTTTTTACCTTTCTGCCAGAGGCAAAAGAAAGAACTTCACAGTCGTGCTCTAAAAACCAAGCTGAATTCTTTGCAAGCTCTGCATCCTTCACCAGCAAGCAGCGACTCTATAACTCGTGCCAGTTGTTTGAAGCCCAGGGGAAAATCCAGCACTCAAAGGGGAACTTATTTAACTGACAGCAGCAGAAATTGAAGGGTATCTGTCAGGCCAGAGAGAAAGCACTGAAAGCGCAATTTTCACTTTGCCTGTCCTACATTAATAATTAATTTTGTGTCAACTGCAGTAATTGCTGTGCAGCTCCTCATATCTTCATCACAGCTGGAGAACAATTTCAGAGTTAAATATTTACGTGAAACAATCTAAACCCATCTTAGATTGCTATTGCATACCCAGCAGTTACTAATTCAACTGTAATGTAGTTAGAATATATAACTTGAGCTAAACTTAAAACTTTCAACCATTCCATACATACACATATTCTCAAAATATGACAACCTGCACTTTTTAAAATATGTTTAGCATAATAAAAATCTTCATTCCTTCATTTCTAGAAGTTCAATTTTCAAATATCTATCTAAAGTTTCTGAAACAGGAAAGAAAAAGCCAACCTTGTATTTCAAAAAACATACCTGTATTTTATAAAGCGTTCATTGGAAAATAAAAGCCTCTAGTCCCAAACACTATAGTTTCCCAAAACACATCTTGCTCCCTTAAAAAAAGGAACTGGGTTAATATTCTTTTAAAATTCTATATTAGATGCCCATTTTGTGGTAATTTGAAACATGCAAGGGTAATTGTTATGATTATAACTCAATCCAGAAGCACTGGGACTCAAACAAGGAGAGGCTTAGTATCACACCTCTAACATTCTGTTTTATTTAAAAGACTTCAGTACTTCTGTGATGCAGCAGCCTTCCCATACTCCAAAGAAAAGCAGAATTCCCACAGTAACGTACCATGATTTTTTCCCCTCCTCTCTCAATGAGGTATTAGCAGCTTAAGAGCCTTGGGGAAAGTCAAACTTACTGATTGAGGGCAAGTCTTTCCCTCCAAATAAAGCTTTTTTTAGTACTCAGAGAACTTTCATAAAAGGACTGGTACAAGAGCCAGCAGAAGTGTGGTACCTCACAGTTTCTCCAAGAGGGACTTTGAACATGATAGTACATAACATGGAGCTATTTTTATAGAACCTAAAAAAATATGGCAAAAGTGAAAAAAGTGCTAACTTTAAAAAAATAAAAAGTTCACTGATCTGAGGTTTCTGATCGCTCTTAAGTGACATGAAAAAGTATTACAACTTCACTGTTCCCTGAGGCCTCCATGCCAATTACAGGCACTTAGCAGGGGGCTGCCTCTTTAGCTTCCTGCTTAAAAACCAAGTACAAGAGAAGTTTCACAGGAGTATCCAGACAAATATAGAACAATGCTCATTTAATATAGCACATCCACTGTGCCTTTTGCATTAATTTTATCCAACTGCATAGGTCAGAAAAAGCTGCTGCACAGCCCAGCGCAGGCTGCACAGGGAGCGTCCCTGAAGCACCTACCCAGAGACAAACAACCTGCAGGCACTAAAGCCCTGAGGCACATGCTCTGTCTCCTTGCATGTCCAAAAACATCCTGCTTTGCCAGATGAGGGCCAGATGGACCAACTGACCACGCAATATATAGCTGAACAGGAAAGTGACCTTTTTCTCATAAGGAAATTGTGACTTTTCTGAAGCAGTCTAAACTTTGTCTGTCCAATGAAACTTATGACAGCAACCGCACTGAGCCTGGCACGCAGCTGCGCGGCAAGAACCAGGCCAACAGCAAGTGTTATGTCAGCATTAAAAACTGAGAGGTAGCAACAGAAATATGTTTTCAGCCTTTTCCAGCTATGGATTCAGTTTCTGTTAGAAAGGAAAAACCAAATCCGTCAATAGTGAACAAGAAAGCTGATTAACAGGCACATAATTCTGCAACACACAGTACATTATGTGCCAATAACATATTGAATCAATAGGTGAAAGACACAGTCACAAAACAATACAACTAACCCAGTTGTTCTTACTCATACATAAACATTCCAGGTGATTCAAAATATGGCACTAGATTTACCTTGTCACGGCAGAATTTGAGAACAGCCAGTCAAGGCAGTGCTCAAGCTCTCTGAGCAACATCTGCAAATGTGGAGAGTGTTAGGTGACCTACACCAAAGCCATGAGGCTACCCCCCGTAAGAAATACTGCACTTTACCATCCAAAGTTGGTTATCTAGAGGTCTTTATAAGATCCAGTATGAAAGATTTCATTTCCCTCACTTTCTTTATCAGGCAAACTGCTATCAGCTTAGAAACTGAAAGTCATCTTAGCTCTGTCCAGCTGAGCAGGTAAAAAAAAAATTATTTAGGACCAAAAGCTGCTCCACATTTTGCCACAATTACAGAAGTTATTCAAGGATGTGTTTAACTTGTCAACAGTCTAAGAAAGCAAAGAAACTTGCATGCCTACCAAATTCAGCAAGGTACATATCTGTGTTTATGTTCACACTGAAAACATCTCCAGAACCCTAATTAAAATATCAAGGTAGCTGAGCAATCAGTGCGATAGCAAACTCCTGCAAAATACTTATTTTTCATATTGAGTCAAAAATTTAAACTAGAGTTGCATCAGGCTTTAGCTAAGTGGGAAAATCTCCGTTATACATAAGACTCTTTGGACGTTCAAATCAGAACAGTGTTCACATTTAAACCCTGAAGACAAAATATGCTCATAGAGTTTCCATTCTTTTTGGGAATTAAGTTTGTAAAGCATTTTGATTACACAGAGGTTGGGTTCACTTTTCATTGACTTTTTAAGAGTCTTGTTACATCATCAGCTCTTTTTGTCCTCTAAAGCCTTTACACTCCACTTACCAGATACAAGTCTGAAACACTAAAGCTAAAATTCTTGAATATCTGACCAAAGCCTTTCATCTTCAGGGGACTCTACAGAGGGTGGAAGACAGAGGCCCAAAATGGGTCTTCAACATTTTGCCCACTATGTTGACTGGAGCTTCAGCTCTTCAGCCTCCTCTATGCTCCAGTTTTTAATACCTTAGCCATAATTTGTAGTTTAATGAAGAGGCAAACTCACTGGTAAATCAGTAACTTTACCACATGTGACATTTCCTATGTTCCAGTACAGTAAAAAGCAGAGCATCATAATCCCATCCCTAAGGTCCTTTCCCCCAAACTAAGGGGGAAAATGTGTACCTGCCTATGTGTGTGTGGGTAGATTTCATACCAAGACCAAAAATATAAACCGAATCTAAAACCCAAATAGATTTATAAAGGAAATGATGTGTGAACTACTCCATGAATCCCTCTGGAAACAATACTTACCTATACATAACTCTAGACAGAATGCAAAAACAGTTACCACATAAAAGACATGATTTAGAGACAGCCACAAGGAGTGGAAAAATACAGAACAAATTATTTTGACAAAATAGAAAAAAAATATGGTCAAGTGCAAGATATATTAAAAGAAGGTTGAAACATTCCATAAGTCTGCTTCAGATTTTTCTCCAGTATCAAATATTGTCTACTGTAAAACAATTAGCAACTGACTCTCTGCAAGAAGCGATCAAGGATAAGAAACCATCCTAAGGCAGATTCAAACTAGTGTGGACATCAAGAAATAGGTCTGCAATAACTGCTGTTGTACTGTAGAGAAATAGATTAGAATAGACAGAAAATTATTCACCACTGAAATGATGCACCATCTTTTGGAGAGAACTGAATCAGCATTCTGTTACACCAACATTCCTGTGATGAAAGAGATGAAGTTTGATTAAATCCCCTGGCTCACTGGCTAGTGTAACCCAAAACATCCAAGTTGAATTCATCAGTATGTGCAAAGAAGCAGCAGATTTTATTTGTAATGTATAAGGAACATATAAGCTCCAAAATCTCTATTTCTCTGAAATGAATTTGAATTTATACTTGAGAAGAGTAAAAAGTACTGTGGGAGGACTGGATATGATTGAGGGAATCTGCTATGCCCATCCTGTAATCCCTTGCTTTGAATGCCCTACATAGCTTCTACAAATTGAGCTGAAACATCACAAGCTCTTAAATTAGAGCTTTAGGCAGAGGCCTAAAGCCAGACTGGCAGAATCTGTCTGTATTGAAGTTTTTTTTTAGATAGAACTGTCACATCTCTAATGTTAAAATGGAATTGTCTAAATAATTTATGACATGCTAAGTGTGTGAAGTAGGTGATCAAGGCACTGTTTCCAGAACAAGGAATATAGGTTTCACTTACTGAAAAATCAAAATACTTTATTTTGAATGATAAAATCTCTGCATCTGCAGACTCAGATATTATTTGAACAAAATTAATTCCTATGTTCTACACTTATGGCTAACAAACAAGAAAGTCTAGATTTAGTAACCAAATTATAACTGCAGGGAGCTGTATGCTGAACCAGATTTCCTGGACTTCTACAAGCATAGTCAATTTATAATCCTCCTTCTAAAACAGAAAACTGGAATACTTCTAAGGTATTAAAAGAGGCCGATATCCACTGAGTTTGTGAATTTGTGAATAGAAAAGACGTGGCATCAGAAAGACCAGCACAACATTCCTTAACAATTTTGCATATAAAGAAAAAAGCAACAACAAGCATAAAGCAGTTTGTGACGTTATTCCTCAAAGCCCATGAACTGACATTGCACATTTGATCCATGATGAAGGTAAGCTCAGCTAGGTACGTGTCAATCATTCCTGACTTTCGTTAGATTGGCAAGGCAGGACTGTGATAAATTGCAACTACTCCAATTTCTACTAAGATGCACCAAAGCGAGTGTAGCCTGCAACCTCGCTGGGCTGTTCTCTCATGGAAATATTTGTTCTTCATATGCAGTCTGAACCCCTTATTTTGGATTCTGCAAGCTGCCTTTCATATCCTGCCCACGTGTGGCTGGTTTTTTTCCTCAGTAACCTCTCCACAAGCATGTAGGCCTGCTGCTAAGAGCCCAGGAAGATGATCCTGTTCCCAGCCCTGGTCCCTCAGCCTCTCCCTACAGGGCAAGTGTTCCCACCCTGACCATCATGGGGGCCTCTGCTGAATGTCTTTCTTGTATTAAGAAGGGGGCTTGGGCAAAGCTGGATGCAGTAGCCTAGATATGGCTTAACAAGTGACAAGTAGAAGGAGTAAATCATTCCCCTTTTCTGCAACTGGTGCAGCTTTACTCTAAATGTTGTGACCACAACCAGAGTGGCTGTTCCTCCCATTTGTTTTCCAGACCTCATGCATCCATATATATACATTTTATACAAGTGTCTTTTGCCCTGTTTTGTCAGTCCTGAAGTGTCTCTTGTACCTATCATTCTGCATCCACGTGTGGTATCCTTAGTTCCCAAGTTGTCCCTTATTTAAGCTTTCCTCATCAGATTGGCCAGTCTGTTGGCAAAGGTGCTGTTGCCCCATTTGGTTAGGTAGATCCACCTCTCCATAGCCATCCTTGACCTTCAAAAACGGTCTTGTAGCTGCAAAAGCCAATTTTTCATCTAAAATACCAGTTCTAGCCATGTCTCTACACAGAAATATCAATCTATTTTCCATCTCTCCTGGTTCTACACAGATTGCTACCCTCCTCCCGCAGATAGGTCACTGCATCATCCTGCCCTGCCTCACCCCAGCCCAAGCTGCAGGGTTCTGCTAAAAGAACCTGCTGTACCAGGGAAGCTGCTGGAGGAGAGACCCTGCCCTGCAGAGCAGAACCACTGAATGGTGGCCACCTCTTCCATCCTCAGCTGAGTTTGGCCAATTTCTAGGTGCTTCAAAATTTATACTGTTTTCTTAACCGATTTTCTTAAGAGATTCTTCTTCTGAAATGACCAATATCTGTCCCCTCAAAGAAACAGCCCCTAGAATAAATGGGACCTATCCTCATCCAACACAGCAATCCCCAAGCAGCATTTTGGTTATAGGAAGGCTAACAAATAAATTAGGAAAGTTCTTTCCTTTTATACAGTTGTCTCTTCAAGAAACTGTCACTATCCAGTTTCTACTCTGTACTTAGCCACAACACAGGCCCCTACCATTTTAGTTTTTCAATCTAATAATAATTAATGAAAAGGGAAGACCAAACTGCTTGCAGGAGGTTCAGAACAGCACCATGAGCAGAAAGACACAAACAGATCACAGGAATACAAGTGCACTTGTTGTAGCCACTGAAAATAATTATTACATAAAATTACTCAAGAGTATCACGCAAAAAATAGACTTCTTATAAAGTTCAATTTTTCACTCCTAGTGGTGACAGTCAGTGCTGTTTTGAGTTGTAAGAGCTCTCCAGAGATGGCAAATACATTGATGAGCTTTTAATCACTGCAAAATGCTGACACTTGGTTCTTTCCCAAATCCTACTGGAAGGCATTTTTCCTATATTGACTTTAACAGTCACTCTCTCAATTATTTTAGACACAAACTGTTATTATATATCAATGTTAATATAATTATGTTAGCTATCAAAAGGGGTTTTTTTTAGAAGAGTCTTCCTGCAAAATATTTCAAATTGGACTTGAATAAGCTTTTCTCAGCAGAAAAGTGCTCTACAGAGACTTTAAAAGCAACTCTGAATTCAATTCCTCTCATAACAAACCTGATGTTCTCTGCTCCCTGAAACTTTAATCATCTCACTTGCAGACATTTTGGTTATTCTTACTCCTGCTCCTTTCTCAAGCCCTAATGAAGACCACTGAAAATATCAGTATTGTGCAGAATTTCTTAAGAGAAAAACTGTTAGCATTTTTCAGATGTCAATTCCATAGAAAATAAGCTGCATTCTCACTTCAAAGGTGTTTATCTTCCAGGTAAATCCTTTGGTTGATAAACCTTGTTGGAGAGTCTCTCCATGATGCAAAGTACAGGCTCTCTGAGCTGCCCTCGGGATTCCCTGGGAATTTGAAAAGCCAAGCTAAGGGCCAATAAATATGCTCAAAGGGATTTAAGTGCTTGAATTACTCCTTGAGTTTTCCTGCTCAAAAATGCCAAGATAAAACCGAGCTTATGTGGCTTTAATATGAAACCAGACTCTAGAAGTCTTCAAAGCCAGAATTGAATTAATCAAAATTATTTGTGATTATTTGGAGAACTTTGATTTATGTGGCTTAAAATAAGAGACTGTGAGAGAAAGGAGGCTTCTGCTGTAAGGGAGCAGAATATTAAAAGGCATTTGAAGAGTCCTGACAGCAGACTGAGGGGGGAGATCCTTCCCCTTTACTCAGTGCTGATTTTTGCCCTCTGCATCATGAACTGACTCCTCCTGTGCTGCACAGTTAATACTAGTTACTGACTGCCACAGAAAATTCTTACAAATTCTCAGAGTAAAGTCTCAAGTACTTTTTAGGACAATGACATTTTGAAAAGTGTAAAAAGGTAATCAGAATGTAGGAAGTCTCCTTAGTATTATTTGATTCTGTTCTGAAATATTGAGTTCTTGCTGTTCTTGCAGCAGCAGAAAACAAGCTAGAAGTTTGCAAGAGCAGGAACCAATCTGAATAAACATGGATGCCAAACAAATCTACTTACCGATCAATAAATGAGAGACTAATAACTGATCCTTTCTCAAAAGTGAAAATTTGGTACTTCCAGAAATCACATTAGATTTTCTTTCCTATTATTAAATGCATGTTTACACCTGACTCCACCAACAAACACTTATATAATAAAAAAATATGTCAATCCATTTAATTAGATATGGAAAGTGTCTAACCTTAAGCTGGATGCAAGGGCATATGTAAAGATTTTGAAACAGTGAGTTTTTTAAAATATTCACTCTGAAACAAAGAAGAGTAGAAAGAAGCTGTAAATACATAATTAAATCAAAGCAACAGTATGGTATCCCACTAATTTGAAAATAAACTTCCCTCCCATCAAACATCATCACTCATTTAAAACACTTAGATTACATAGGATTTTCTTTACACCGTTTTCCTCCATGATTCTGCTGTTTTCCTATTTGAAGTCAAATTGGTTTTTGTGTGACCTTAAGAAACAAAAGGACACAAGACCAAGAACGAAAAAAAACCAGCATGAAAACCTACAACTTTTTAGTGAGGTACCTGAAGACTTTTAACTGAAGACTCAACAGAGATAAGTGTCATTTTCCAGCAGCTAAAAATCTTTAAAAGTTATTATTATTATATTATGATTGGTCACACAGGATTTAAGAAGGATGACATATGGTGAAAATAAAAGACCACAGTACTTAATTAATTTTAAAAAAATATCAAACAAAGAAGACCAATAACATACTCTGATCTTTAAATTTATATGCCCAGGTTTGGATTTATAGCTGTAGAGTAGTGTACTAATACAAATCAACTTTAGCTATTTCACTTGGTACTTGTGGAAAGGTAGTCAAAACAAGTAAGAAAATCACACACATCTGAAGATACAGGCTACAGATTAAGAGAGTCAGGAAAACTTGATCTTATAAAAACCTGAATTCCTAAAGCATTTTCCCAATTTACTAGAAAAGAATGCAAAAATGTGGGTTTATGTCAATCTGTTTTAAATCCATGTAAGATAAGGACACTAATTCAAACTTGGCATGCTACAACAGTCAAATAAAATGAGTTCAATTTGAAGGCAATAAAAAAGTCAATTATGAGAGAGAGGTTCAACTCATTTGTGCTGAGACTCTCAGTCACATACCTGTGCAACCACTGTGTGCAGGTGTTGCTTTACTGCCATGGTGCTATGTAAGAGTAATAAACACATCTGCTTGGAACTCTTAATTATAGATGGCAAACTATAAATCACTAGCTTGTTGCAACATCAGAAGCTTCAAGATGTGATCCATCATGTCTACATCCCAAGAAATAGATTAATCCCTCTGCTTTGTTTAGGAGAAGACATAGATTTATTATATTTATTTATGAGCATGATATTACTGCAACAAACAATTAGGGTCATGCTTGTCTTGAGTATTGCTTTCATCCACTCTTCTGCCCTTGCCTGTACTGTTTTGCACTGATACTGTCTAATACCCCCTCCTATGTAAGCATAAGACAATCTAAGGTGCAAGACAGTGGAGAAGTACTGTATCTTAATACACTTTGACTCCTATGGGATATTGCTGTGATTTTGGCTGAAGCTTTCAGCCCTGCCACGGCACATCTTCTCTTTGTGAGTTCTTTTAATAGACATGAGATAAGACACAGTAAAAATACTTCAGATTTTTTTCGGTCTCAAAATGTTTATTAAGTGTTATCTATAACTTGGCAGCACAGAAAAGTGCTTTGTCATTAATAACAAGGTGCAAATGGCCTCGAGCACGTCTCGTCCAGATTATTTATACCCCAGATTGTCCAATTAGGGAGATGTTGAGTAGGATATTTTTAATAAAAACCCGATAATCAGTTCTTCTTATCCCGCACTGTGGAACTTTAGAACCAATGGCAGAAAACACAAGTTTTTGGAGAAAAAAAGGGGAAGTAGCAAAGGTAAAAAAGGAAGTTATAAAACAACACCTAAACTCTCCATTTTGGACACTAGTATTACAATATTTCATAAATAAAAAATGTCTACACTTCTACTTAATTCACCTAGTGACATAATCTTAACTATACAGCATTAATTTCAAAGTTATCACACTACAGGGGAAGTCTTTTCCAGGGTTTAAGATCAAATGAGGTGTATTTCTAGGAATCATGACTTGTTAAAGCAGAAACAGTGAAATTCTCAGAATTCAGGGTTCCAACACGATATTTGTTCTCATTAAGAACAGTCCTATTCATTAACTTCCATGAGCTAATTTTTTTTTAAATCACACTATAGTCCAGGCAAATTAATTATGAAATATTCACTAAGAAACATAAATGTGTACAGATATATGTATTTAATGCTAAGTGTGTATGTATCTGCATATATTCACAAATGTATTTTGTCCAAATGGCTATTATTGTAATCTGGACAAGTGGTTCTTTAGATCCTCACTCTTCAATCTTACAAACAAGCCTGAAACTTATTTATAAATTTAACTGCTTTAAGTGAGCAGTGACAATCACTCTTCAGTGCCAATAAGAAGAAAATCACTTTGATGGGTGGAGGGGAGAAATATTGACAGTTGAAATCAGTTTAAATCCTGAGGTAATGGATAAGGACTTCTCACAATTATTATATTTCACTATTCTCTAAGCTCACCCGTGTTGTTTTACATTATGATGGTAATAAAAGTCAGGCATGCAGGCAGGAACTTCTAATGGAAGGAAAAACTGGCTGTGCTGCAGGAACACTCTGTCAGGAGAAACAGCAGGTGAACATATTAGTCTTCTGTGTGTCACAGGGTACTATAACCACAGCAGGACTAAATCACTCTTCAGAAACAAACCTCCTTGACCACTGCTACTGTGATCATCAACATGAAGCTTTATGCTATTATTGATGATACAAATGCAGACCTTTATAGTCCATCTGAGCAGAAAAAGACCAAATTCTAGAGTAAATCTATGCAAATTAAAATGGCAACAAAAAATGCTTTGTTGTTTCTTACGAGAAATACATTTAGTATTGTTGGGAAAATCTTTAATTGTAATGTGTTTAAGACTTGTGAATTTCTTCAGCTTTAACCAACAAGTGCATAGTGCTGTATTAATGCGTGCAAGTGGTTATTTTAGCCTTAAACACTGAGGGCCTGAGCAATGTTACTAAGAAGGTATACCTTGGCCAGACCACATCCCTGGGAAGAATCCAAAGCGAAGAAACACTTTCTGGACACCTGTGACCAAAAAGGAATAATTTGAGGAATGGTATCTTCCCCCAAAAGCACCAGAGACCCTCAAAAGACCCCTATTCGGAGCTAAATAAGCTTTGAGAAGTGATTTAAATATGCAAAAGAATTTTAAGGAATATTTAGCATATATTCATGAGTTTGGGGAAATGTAATGAATATGTATAAGCTACATACGTTTAAACTAGTGTGTTAGGTAGCTACTTCATGTGGGTTAGGGACAGATAATCCCCTCACACCTGGCACCAAAAACAAGAGGGTCCACTTGCTAATTACAGCGCTAGAGTATTATTCCCAACTTTCAGTGACAGTATGAAGAGCATGTTTTGTCTCTCCTTTTTCAGAAGATTTTAATTGCCAGTTATGTGTACTGCCAATCCCAATAGCGCAGAGCTGTGGGTTCATGATAGGCCAAAAGCCCTACAAAGAGAAGTATGCATATATTCTTGCATGTCAGCATTTTGACCAAAAAAATTCTTGCTACTTGACATAAAAAGCCATTCAAGTATTACATATTTGAACAAAGCTCTCATAGCACAAGACTACTGAGTAAAGCAATGAAGGATAACACAACAGCTGCTTAAAAAAACACCAATAAAACGTCTTTTCCATTTATAACATGATGAACATTCTCCCAAGAAACCTGATAATTCCATAGGTAGCAGAGGATTCTCACTGAAAAGGATCTGTAGGATTATGCAATTTAGGAAACTAATCCTCCATAAGGTGCCTCCATAAGGAAGTGGTTGTGGTTTTTCATATGTCTTGTGAAGAAATAAACTCCTGATTTTAGTGTGTTTGTAATTACGCACTAATTAAATTATAAGGTGTTAATTAAGCTTTACTGCTTAACAGATTAGATATTTCCAATACAAGGCCCAGGTCATTGCTGTTTTAAATCCAAGGCCAATGAAAAAACCAAAACCAATTACAACAGCAGTAGCACTTACCTTCCCTCCCAATCTCTCAGGGAACCAGAATCTTCTGGGCAGCTCAAAGAATAAATAAATATCCACAGTGCTACATCCAGTTGCACCAGGCTTGCATTAAGGTTTGTCCCATCCTGTATGAGGCAGCAGCAGACACCCTACTCATTACACACACTCTGCCAGTTTTAGTATTAGTGCTACAGAAGAGACAAACACCATTGCGTGGATTCTTGCAGTAAGGCCAAGGAGATTGGAATGGATACAGGGCCTAATGTAATTGCAAAAGACATCAACAGCTTATCCACTGCATTAAACTCATGCAAACAGCCAATGTACTAAGAGCTGTTTTAACTTTCCTCAAATTCTCTGCACAATTGATCCACAATCATCTGAGTGCTCATTGAAGCTTAGCATCCTACTTTTTCCCATTGATTGCAATTGGCCTGTTTGGTTCCTTAATCTGTGCTACAGCCAACATCGTGCTCAAGTGGAAAAGGCTGCTGGCAGTGCCTAGCTATCTTGGAAACTGTAATGCAATCACACAGGGTATGCTGGTTCTGTTTCTTTCAGGCCCTGGGGGAACATATAAATGAAGAGTTTAAATTGAGCCCATGTTATAGGTTCCCAAGTATCCATGAGATAGCAGGAGAGCTCAAAAACCCATTTGAAACAAGATTGCTGAACTCACTACAATTAAATCTGCATGTACAAGTGCCAATACCACAAAAAATAATCACCAAACTTGAAAATAATTGTCAAATTGTTGAATCAGCTGGAAAATCTGATAAAGAAGGCATGAATATAAAGGCAAAAGAGACAACTTCTCCTCCAAATAGTGGTAAGGCCAGAGGCAGAGATGGGTCATTGCAGAGAAATATGTCTGCCATCACCACCAACATTTTCTTTATAGATAAACAAAGCAAAGACTGGTCAGAATTCACTACAATGAATCTTGGTTTTGGAACTATTTGAACTCAAACTACTTCAGGTAAAATTTGCATGTTACTTCAAATGAATATACATAGCATCCTAGAATGAAACTAATTATGAGAAAATCAAAAAAGCATGGCCTAACATATTAATTGATTCAGAGGATTTGGAGCAGTCAGAAAGTGCATTGTTACCTTGCATCTTCCCTACCAACTGCAGTGATCTACAGGATAAGGAATCCAAGTGAAAGCCAGTTCATTTATTTCTTGACTAGCAAATGCACAATTGTCTTGAGCTCATGCAAAATGGTTTTCATAGGAAACCCCATTAAAATGGAACATACACTAATAGTTCTTATTTCTAGCAGAACAAGAACATGAAATTCTTAGTTTAATTAAACTTAAAAATACAATGCTGTTTTCACAACAATGTACCTGTATTTCTCATGCTTCCTTCCTGCATCTCTCATAGCTTGTTTTGCAAGGCTAAGAAAATCCTATGCTCAGAGAAGACAGAAAACTTGTAAATTATCACTAACCTGTAAGTTAGGTCATCTACAACTGCTTTCAAGAGATGCTAACTAAAGTTTTCTCTTTTTCCGCTTCTCGCAAGGAAGATTTCCATTTCATTGTTTAATCCTAAGGATACACAAGGCCTGCATCTGGCACTATACAGATACCAGATTGCATCCACAAGCCCTTCCTGGAACCACTGAGCAGAAAGATTTAGCCCATCCAGCCCCACATCAAAGAGCACGCATGTAACTTCAGAAAATGTGTAGTGTCATTCACTTTAACAGACAGCCTGTGTGCAAACATTGTAAAAGCAGATCACTACTCTATACTTTTAAATTATAATCGTAAACTCCTTTCCTATACAGGCATGTAAGCATCCTCACAGAGCAAAGACAAAGAAAAAACATCTATGCAATAGTGAATATATTAATGGAACTTATTATTTAGATTAGGTAACTTTGGAAGATTTCAATATCAAAAAAAAATCAGGTTCTTGTTCACTTTCCTAGATTAAAATATGAAAGTATGAAAATTTGCAATTTTTTTCCTCTAGAAACAGAATTAAATCCACTAACTCAACATAGGGTTCATTCTTCTTGAAACTCCAGACATAAGGTACATCTAGTGTTTTAACCTTGCTCTGCTTGCACATGGTACACAATTATCTACTACGAGATTGACAGAACACAAACTCTATATTCTATTGTGTGCAAACACTGCATAATTCATTGTTTTATTGTTCATCCACTGTAATTATGTTTTTGAGGATGTTTATTCTTATCTCCTTTCATCCACTCATTGGTGTATGTACTGGTATCAGAGAACTTACAGGGGAGGCTTTAAATATCAGAGGAAATCAGGTCAGTGTCTTTTTCCTCAGAGAAGCCCTGAAATCAGAGGTGGCAGGAAGTATTGCTTGGGAGACTCAAAAGAAATCTGCAACAGAAGGCACGGTGATAGTAGATCCTCCACAGACAGTTCCCTGAAACAAAACGAGCTATTAAATGAATAGAAACCAAATTCAGCTTTAGAAGTCCTACAGTGAAAATGGTTAGCAGGAGGGAGAATATTCTGTCAAATGATCATTACTGGCTGGCTCTAGCCTTCTGCTCTCCCTAAAGCTCACTCTTTAGCCACTGTCAAGGGAGAAAAATAGAAGGAAAAAAGTCTTGTCAAAGACAGGCTGCTGGAAAAGATTTGGACTGTAGTCAAACAATTCACTGCATGGCCACCACCCTAATGCCTTTAAATTTACATCATCTTATTTTCATTGTCTTATTACCAGAAATTATTACTTTTGGAATAAATGCTGTGCAGGAATACAAATTCTGCCTTTGGCTGACACATTCTAAGACATTAGACTTGTGCATTAAGTATCACAGCACAGCTTTATTAAAATGGTAACTCAACTCAAAGAGCTCATTCCAATTTAACAGGTATGACAGTAAAAGTTGAATAAACAAGCAACACCAGCACAGGGTACATCAGCACTGCATAATGAAATATTGTGATGAATGAACAAGACACTACTAATAAGATCAGGAAGTCTAGATATTGGATAATGGGGTTTTGCCTTAAGCTATTTAATAAAATACAAAACCCACACTAGACTCGTTAGCTCAAGTTTACATAAGCTAATGGAGAAAAACCCAAACAAACCAAATGGGAAAGGAATAAAATCAAGAAACAGCAATGTAGTTTGTGAAGGTCTGAGAGAAATGAGGAGAAAATAAGTATTTACAGTCTCTAAGTATTATGGGCTCTAAAATAAGTATTTACAAGCTCTATGATCAGGCCAGACTCAGACTAAAATTCAGCCCAAGGCAAGGTCTTGCAGGCAAGTCCTGCACTTCCACTTTTATTGGTGAAAACAGGTGAGAGTCCCACCTACAACTTTAAAAATGTCAATTCTGCAATCTTCTTCCACCTTGGAAGGCAGTCCTATCATACTGTCAAAGAAACTTCGGAGCTATCTGTTTAATTACACATCCCTTTCACTCCAGTGGTTCTCCTGCATTTGAGCAGCTCTTGAGGACTCTAAACCCAGTAGAAATGCTGCCACCACAGTGACTACTTTACAATGGCTGCAGGAGGTAACAATTTAGGATATGCAAGGCCATCAATTGATTGTTTTGCATTTAGCTCCAGTAGGCCATTGTAGCTACATGCTGAGTAACAGCAGTTACTTTCCAAGCAAGTACTTTTTTAACTGAACACTCCTACACTCTCAAAAGTAATAATCCTTTTTTAATAATCTTGTAAAAGAAAAAGCAGTTTCTCCTTTCAATAACCACTTCCAACTGTGAGGATGTGACACAAATTATAAATTCACTAGTATAGCTATAGCACACAAACCACCTCAGACATATATTCTTTCCCTTCATGTTCAGATACCTATTACCAGCTTCTCTGTAGGTACCTCCCAACTAACTACCTGCTCTCCTGTTTCCTAGTACTAAACCAAATTGACAAGATAGATATTTTGTACTATGAAGAAAACTCCACCTCATATGTAAGTCTAAGTCAAGCCTTTTTTTGCAGCTCTGTAAGGGCTCATTGCAGTGGGACAGGATTTTTCTAATTCCTTCTAACATATACAAAGTGCAATAAAAACCTTAATAGAACAGTATAGACCACATTTTCATTAAAAACCCAACACATCCTGGAAGCTATTATTTTCACTTCAATTTTTTTAATTCAGTTTTGATAATTTTGAAAATATCATCCCAAAACATTTCACTACTGACTTCTCATGAAGGACTGTGAGAAACTTGCACAGTGAGATTTTGAAATCGACAAAGGATATAAATAGTACATTTCCATCAAATCTACATCTGTAGCATCCTGGCATGGCCAAGTCATCACTCAGAATGCCTTCACTTTTAATTCGACTCTGACACAAAGCAAGCCAAGCCAACAGAAACTTAACTGGGAAAGTTCACAGAAGAAAAATGTATGCATGTCGAAGCAGCCACCATATGGCTGGGAAAGTAGAATATTTCTGAGTTTTAGAAATTTCAAGTAAACTCTTATAACACAGGCCCTCACCTAGAAAGTAAAAGAATACAGACATTTCACAGAATTCAACCAGGGAATTTTGTCAGAGATATTTTAAAAGTTCTGACATTTCCCAATGCTTAAACTTGTGTATCTCCTCAATTACCAAGGAAAAGACAAAGCTTGTCATGTTCTCATTACAAAGTATGAGAGATTACAACCAAAGTAACAAATATTTAAATGGCAACTATAGTACATTGCTTTGATCAAAACTTCATATAAAACAGGAAGTCTATAAGAAAGCCTAGGTCTGCTAACATTCTCATTTAAAATTCAAAGATCTTTCCACTTTTCTCAGAGCAAAATTTAGTATTTTCTTGAGGATACACAGCGTTTGTTTCCCACTCCAACTTTGCTGATGAACTGCATGCCAAAATAAGCAGCTGAAACGTCTATATTATCACCTGTGACTGGACCCCATGGTTTATGGAACCTGATTCAGTAGGAAGGTCACATATACCATGGCATTACCGTCTTGTTGCAGTACAGCTTTTTTTAAAAATAACAGGTAACTCTTATTTGTGAGATTTCACATTAGCTCTTCTGTAAGCTAGAAAATCATCCATTGAGGGAGATCAAATATGTTGTATTACCAATCAAATATAAAACCAAGAATGTGGAAGCAGCACAGGAGACACTCTGAAATGTGCTATAACCGCAGATTAGAAGAAGTAATAAACACCAAATTAGAAAGGGCAGTAATCTTCTTTTCTATTGCCATGTTTTAATTGGGAAGAAGAGGAAGGAAGGAGGTGTTACTGGGAAACAGGAATGGTTTCAACATTCAAAGTTTTAATTCAGTCTGTAGCTCAGAAATACCAGTGGTGTAAGTGGGCTGATACCTAAAAAGTTTACCTGAAATTTCAGGAGGTATTTTTGTGTTGCCTCTGTGGGTCACTGAGTCAACACCATTAATTAATCAGGAAAAAAAAGCACAAGTTTTCTATTTGTGCATGAGAATGGGAAGCCTCCTTATTTTTCCCCTAGGCAAGCAGGGGAATACAAGCACCAAGACCCTTTAACTCACAATGTACCTCCCACCCCTTTGGTACCCAACAATATAAATGGCATGAGTGATAATTGTAGTAAATAGTTCTCAACCTTAAAATACCTGCATACCAGAAGAAAAGAAGATTTGAAATCATGCTCCAAATTTTAAAGTCTTCCAAGTGAGATTCAGAAACTACAGACAAATAAGCCTGACAACCGCAGTGCTTCAGAACATTGGGTGGGCACATGAATCAGCATGACCCAAAGAAGAATCAGCAAAGCTTCTGTCAAAGGCAGTCACAGGTCCCAGATTTCTTTCTATGTTTTAGGAAAGAACCAAGACGCAAATAGACAAAGAAGATCCAGCTGATAACAGTCTACTCAGATTGATGAATGCCCTTCAGAAGGATTTGTAAGGAGAAAAAACAGCCATGAGAAGAATTTCACGTGGTTTAAATAAAGGTGGCGATAATAAATAATTATTAAATATTAAAAGACAAAAAAGTAGCCATTTGTTTGCCTACTCTAATACCTCAGTGGAGGGAAGGACCTTGCAGTTCCATTTATTCAACCTAAGAAGAAAAAAAGGGAGAGCCTAGGACAACCATACACAACTAGGATATGCTGCGTTTTTGTCAAATTTTATCCAGCTATTTATAAAATTTGAATTCTGAATAAGAAGGAGCATAGAAATGTTTGAAGACAGGACATTGTGGAGGGAGGATACACACGAAGAAAATAAAGTTCCTCCAAATGTTCAGTGAAAAAAGTGTCTGTGAAGGGAAGGTCTGAAATCAGAAAAAAAAAGCAGTCATCTGATTAAATCCTCACTGAAAGAGATATTTTCAGTGCTGAAATAAAAACAGGGAAGAGAACCAAGAAAGAAGGATGGGAGAACCACCAGACAAGGCACAAAACTTGCTACCAAACTAAAAGGAATAAAAATTAAAATAAAGCTTTCCTTTAACTTCACATTTCTTAACTGACATTGCAGTGGTTCTCTTGTAAACCCCTATTTGCATCCAAGAAAGCAACCAAGGAAGATAGGAGAAGCTGTTATACCTGAAAGATACGAGACTGTGGGAAACTACTGTCAGGAAAGAGATGTACAGAAGGCTGAGGAGAAAGAGGGAAATCAAGCATGGAGAAGAGCAACACCATACAAGGATCATCAGAGCACTTTTCCTCATTCTGCAGGTTCATGACAAACACATGCTGCCTTTAGCCACAGATGGGGTCTCCAGTTAACTTCAGGTCCAGCTCAAAGCCTGCAAATATTGCCAGAAGTGACTGTAGAGATTAAAATACAACACACACAAACAGGTGTTTGAAGAGCTCACCCAATGAATGGTGTAGATCACAGCTGTAAATTAAATCTGAAGGATAATTTAGCACATGCAACACCAGTACCTGTGGGCAGGGTATGAACTCAAGAATACAGTGGTCTTGCACTTCATTTCCCTGATGTACTGAGACGGTGTATAAATGTTTTAAGGTGGCACTGGTATATCATTACTTAGAACAATGTGGATTATAGCAATAAAATAACAAATTATTGTATTCCTAGTATAACCCAAGAATGATTGAAGGAAAAAGTCATGATGCCTAAATAATGAACTTGCTCAGAAATCAAAACTTCTAGAATTAGCATAGCCGTTTTTGAGACTAAAATCCTGTTTTGCACTGGAAGAATTTGAGACCTAAACTATAACAACTTTATTTTGTTTGTCCTGTTAAAGACAAACTTCAAGCAGACCTTCACTTCTTGCTGATACTTAGCAAGAAGTTTTTGTTTGTTAAACATCAAAGCTTCTGTCGGTCTTGGTGGTATAAGTAAGCAAAATGGAAAGAACTGCAAAAAAAAAAAATAGTAGTCCCTACTAAAAACACTTAAGAAAACTCCATTTGCATATAAATAAGATAATGCAGGAACACATATCAATATTGAGAACAAAATTCTATTTCTGCAGGAAGATTCTGCTGAAAAAACAAGATCTGACAGGAAAGGTCAGAGAGTTGATGAAATAATAAGGCCTCAGGATGGAAACAATATCCAGTTTTATACATTATTATGCAGCTTTGTACAAGAAGGCACTTTGTAAAATAATTGATTATGACACTACATAAGAAAGTCATAAACCATCAATCTGGCATCAAAATGAGAGATTATTATTTATTTGGAGAATATTCAGATGTCAGCCACATAAGTGTTCTGGGAAATGTAGTATAAAATACCCCTCAGCTAAAGTATTAACGCTGAGGTGAAAGTCATAGAAGTCATTCTGAAAAGGTAATTGCCATAAAGAGGAAGACAGGAACAACAACTTTTAATCATTGCAGCTACTTTTAATATATTTGCATTCTAAAAGGTTTTGCACAAAATACTGGACTAAAATAGGCACCTCTTATCCACGAGCATTTGCACAAGTTCACTCTTTTTCCTCAACTATTACAACACAAGAATGACAAAGAGAACAATACAACTGTCGCCTGCCTGTCAACGCACCACTCCTGCAATTAGGTTCTAAAACCACAAGTTATTAAGCACTACGAGAGTCTATCCCAATACAAAGGCTTTATTCCTTGCCAGTGATAAAATACTCATTTCAATCAGAGAGAACTGTCGGCAATGCAAATAGAGGGTTGCAAATACAAGCACTAAGAAAAGATTAGTTGCACTGATGTCATGTACATTGTAGTAGACATGGATGATACCTTTTTATTTGCCCTCCAAGTCAGACTCCTTAGAATCTATTCATCTTACCAAGGCAGATTTTAATAGCTGAACAGCCTTAATTAAGTTGATCTACTTACACTGAAGTATTTTTTTTATTCTGACTACCCATATTTTCAAAATGTCAAGAAGTACCTGCATGACAATGGCTTTTTTTTTTTTTTTTTAATGGGCAAAGGAGCAATTATTTTTGTCATTTTATTGTAAAGCAGTACCTTGCAAAAAAAAAAAGGCAGGGTTGAAAAATGTTAAATGAAACTCTGTAATATAAACTTCTGTCTTGATATTTCAAAAAATGGCAAATTTTACAAAGTGGCAACCATCATCCCAAACTAATCCTTACAAAGCTACCTATTTGAAAGGTTTTGGATAACTCAAGTATTTTCTGCGAGGACACCATAACATCTTTAAGGTATCAGCATCAGAAGCACAGTAACATAGGAAATGTTAGTTTACAACAGAGCCTGGCCACTTGACATAGTGACTGAATGTAAGCATTGCAGTTATGGCCTTGAAGAAGCCATACCTTCTAGAAGCATGCATAACTACTTTGTTAGGAGTTAACTTCAGTTTTTATAAAATCATTTCCAGCTTCGTCATTCCTCTTACAGGGATGCTTTTCCTCCCATGGATCCCAGAACAGAGATATACCACAGGCAAAGGGCAAAATGAAGAATTATCTGTACTCAGTGTATGAGAAAACAGCACATTCATTATTCTTTTAGAGGTAAACACAGCTACCTAGGGAAATAAAGCCTTACGGAAAGTGGAAATGGGATATTATTAGTGTAAAATAAGAAGGCAGTTCCTCTTCCCCTCTCTAGTTTTTTCCAGGTAGGGCAAAGACCACAAAGTACATCAAGAAAGATGTACTAAGCAGTCACATTCTAAAGAAACAAGACAACTGCATGGGAGATTTACATTATTAGATTAACCCCTTTAGAGCAGTAATTTTTGACTGACAGATTACTATTTCCATTGAGTCATCCCCCTAACTCTGATTCAGTTTTTTGTTCTCTGCAAATACACATTTTCCCTGCCGGCCAAAGGTAGTCTGCTTTGTGCTGCAGTTTTATCTGTATCCCCTGCAATGCCTGACAATGGGGTTTGAGACAATATTGTTTACAATGTCTCACATAGTGCACATAATTATGAGTTTGCACGAGTCTGTGTTGTCCATATCTATCCATTTATTCAAATACATACAAAAACCAGTAGGGTGCACTAACGAGATCCATCTGAGTGTATAAGAATGTTATTCTATCTCCCCTGGAATAAACATCTCCTGCTGTGAACAATTCAAAGTCTTTAACTGCCATCAGCATGCAAGAAATAGAAAATTACAAATCAATGTATACCACAGATTTAAGTGCATTTTCCAGCTGCTAAAATAAATTACTCTCATATGCACAACAGAGAGCATCTGAAACAAATCAAGCCATGCAAATGCCTGATTGAGTGAAGTATACAGCATGCAATAAGTCCCTAACACTAGAACACAATGTGTCATTTTTTGGAAGCAGTGCTGCCAAACTATCATAAGCTACTACTACTACTACTACTAAAGTTTGCAATCCGTTCTTCAATCAGAGCATTTTCTGCAGCACCATAATGAATTATCCTGTTTCCATCTTATTAGAAATTTGCTGCTACAATGCACATCTTGCTTTTTATTTCAGAAAAGCATTTATTTTTTTGTTACCTGCTAGAATCATCTTTCAGCTATCACTGGCATTGCATACTACTTAAGGTTAATCTACTTACTGCAAGTTACATCCATGTGCCATATTACTGGGCTGCAACACAAGCTGAACTATCCTTGTCCATCAGGTATAAAAAATATTATACAGCTGTGTCTCATTTAACCTCATCACATACATAATAGACTGGCTCTTGGCTACCTTCAGATGCTGCACATCAATTTGTGAATCAGTGTAGCCTGTAGATTTTTTGGTTTTTTAATTCAGGAGGAGGACTTTGTAATAAGTCACAATGTTTATAGCTTTTCAGCCCTGGGGCTGCTTTTTTTTTTCAATCAAATAATGTAACATTTTGGTGTGTGTTGTGCAGAATAATTCAGAAGAATACCCAAGCTAACACTAAGATTCCAGTTCCTCTATTGTATCAGCACAGTCCTGTGTTGCTGTAGCTATAATTTTCTTTGAGCCTGCACACAGTTCTACAAAACTACACTAAGGAACCACTTTACCAAATGTTGCACTGCCAAAAGCTTCATACAAATTAACAGATTTTCCAAACCCTATGATAAAAATAATACTTGGGATTACTCCCTAAAAACTTTGCCGTTTTGAGGTTTTTAGGTGAAGCAGAACATTTTCTGAATCCATTCAGTTTCATGTGGTACAGAAAACCGAGCAGTTCTAAGAGAAAACCAGACAAAAACATTGGTATGATATCAAAGAAATAAATACCTCATTTGCAGAACAGGGGCAATGAAGAGTTTTAAAATCTATACAAATTGTTGGTTCACTGATGAAGATCTGCTGGCATAAGAAACATTTCAAAGCAATCTCATTTCAAATTAGCTGAGCAATTGTTTCAGCCATACTAATTAAACAAGAGGAAATGAGATACAAACCACTTTATATGCAAACCTTAGAAGCAAAGTCCAACTCTGACTCCACCTGCACATTTTATGGTGGAACCATCCCGACTCTTCCACTCAAAGCAAGTTACTTTATATATCCTATTGTCACTGGCTATCCTAGCCTGTTGTCGGGACAGCGGGCAGGACGAATAATCACGCAGCAACTCCAAGGATCAGAAGGCAAAAGGCCAAAAGGCCCAGAGGCAAGAAGCCCCCAAAAGCCAAAGGCTCATAAGGCTAAAAGCCCAAAAGGCCCTGAGTTAGTCCACCAGGTGTCTTTTATACATCTCAGCCCTCAGGCCACATTCTCATTGGCTCTCATGCTACCGCCCCACCCATCATGGATTAATAGCTGAGATTAATCTAGAACAAAACACAACCTCCTAATCACAGGTGCACATCCCTGCTTCGCTGATGTTGAGAGTTCTCATGGGCACTGGCTGATAAGCAAAACTGATGCCAGCAAGGCTTTCAGACTAATTGTCTGTTCCTACATCCTATAAAAATTAATGGAGCAGGATATAGAAACACTGGGATTTGACTCAGGTATAATGAAAATAAGGAGCCTGGAACAGAATTCAGTGAGGAGTTTGGAACTGCTAGAAGGTAGCTGGATTTCTACTGAAAAAACTGTTGGTTAGAGCATGGTGCTAATAACACCAAGGTTGCAGATTCAATCCCTGTTCAATCCCCATACAGAGCATTCACTTATAGAGTTGGACACAATGATCCTTGTGGGTCCCTTCCAACTCGGAATATGCTGTGAAATCTGTGAAAACATTATTCAAGACAAAAAGTGCAGAAGGCCCAAGGCTCATTCAACGAGTGTGAACTAGAACTTCACACTCAGTAACTGGCTCTTCAGTGAGTGACTCTAGGGCAGTGAGCACATATTACCAAGTGAATCCTGACCTACAAACTAAAGACTGTTCATCAGTGCAACTCTATGAGGAGAGCAGATACCCACAAAGGACATTTGCATGACTATCCCTGGGTTTACTGCTGCAGTTTCAAGATACATTGGCTGGAAAGGGAAAAGGGAAAGGACATTAACAATTTGCTTTGCACAGCTAACCAGTAAAACTGGAGCAGCAGTTCAGCTACTTTTAGAATTCTTTTCAGCATCCATGTTCAATCATTAAATTTCACTTCTCAGAAAAATAAACCCTGTGTTTTTCAGAGAGACCTCACAAAATTACCTTTCTCACAATAACCTGATCATGAACCATTACAAGATGTATTTTACCTTCACTACACTACATGACTTCAGGTGCTTCAACACGAAAGCATCGCTTTATATGTAATTCTAGGAAGATAGAGAAAGACATTTCCCAACGAGTACAGGGATACACCTTCTCAAAAAGTCAATGAGGGAAATGAGAACACAGAAAGTAAATTATGTATTGACTGAACTAGAGACATTTCATATGTATGCTCACATGTTTAACTATGCTTATCACTTAAGCCCTGCTGGGATCAAACCCTTTCCCACAGATATGCTTCTGTCAATATTCTCACTGAAAAAAACCCCTGGGACCATGGGAAAAGCAGATGGTGAATGTCTTCACAAAAACCTAAAATAGATGCATGCATAGATACTCAGATTTTGCAGAAAGCACCTTTCAAGTCACTGGTTAAAATTCAGCCAAATAAATTCAACATAGATTTCTTTCATTATCAGATAAGATATGCTACCTTACTTCAAGGCAGCAGGATAAGATTTTCCACACCACTGAAAAGCACACAACACAGACATGAACTCCTTGCATGTCAGAACCTACTTCTCCCCACTGAAGAAATGTGAAAGCAATGAAACTACAGGTTTATGCTACCACAGGGTGGAATTTCTGGATGATGATGATGCTAACTTGCTGCATCATCCTTACTATCTCTAGAGGACACAAAGCTGAAAGGACACAACTGCAGAGTTACTAGTCTATTTCTGGAGGTGAAATTCTCAGGGTGAAGTTACTGATGCACCCTGAACCATTCTTGGTCCACTTAAAATATCTCTGCCTAAAGAAAGTACTTTCCACAGCCTTAAATTCACTTAAAATGCAAACTAAGAAAAGCATCACCTGTAATATCAACAGGAGTTTTCTAAACCCAGTGAATAAGATTAACCAATTTCAGTGCCAATTACAAATTTTCTTTCAGTTTAAACAAACTCATTAAACTCCTTTTTGCGCTCTGATTAAATTCCCCTTCATGCTAACATTCTTTAGTGGCAGGAACACAGACTCACAGAGGCCTAGAGATGTTTCTGGACTGTTACCATGCATAACCACAAGCCCCAACCTGACCAGTTTATACATGGCACCCTGCTGGTAATCCCGCTGCAGTGGGATTTTCCTGGCAGCAGCAGGTCTGTGAGGGGAAGCATTTCCCTTGGGAGTAGGATGCCAGGCAAGGATATTTCCTGGGACTGAGTGCCCTCAACACTCCTCTCATGGGATTGACTATTTTTCTACTGGATACCCTTGAGCAAACTGATTTCTCAGGCACCCCCCAGTGATAAGGGCTTGGGGAGGGGGGTAGTGTTGCTTTTGTGTACCTCCATGACAATCAGTAAGGTGCCACAGAAGTTTAATTGAACTTCTTCACAAAAGCACCCTCTCTTTTGCCTCCCTCCCTAATTTATACCCTGAAAACTCTGCTAGCTGAGACAAATCTCATATCTGTGTGACTTCTCTCACTGCCTCCCAAAGTTATGGCAGTATAACGTGAAAATGAGCATTAGTGAAAGTTGTAGGGGGAAGTGCTGGTTTATGATTTATATCCTTTAGAGAATAGATGACTAGAAAGTTCATCAAGTCCCTGTTGCCAGACTGCAGTTACCAGACATATTAAATTAATGCTTCAGTTCACATGTTCCTTACAGGTGGCTGAAATCTGTTCTATAACCTGTCCAATTCTGCAAACAGTAAAAAAATGCTACCCAAGTGATATACTGTGTATAAACTTTACTGTTTTACAAGTTTATATTACACTACAATCTTCTGTCTCTCAGTTGTTGTAATCCACTGGGCAGCTACACTTGTTTTCATCAAGGACATCAGGAATTGCCACACAACTGCACAAGACGGTTCCATGCTTGTGGGAAGAGATCAAACTAGATTTACGGTAGTCGCTATGTGCTAAGACAATTTGTCTGACACTGATGAGGATAAAAAAGATAAGACAGCTCCCAGCAGCAAAGCTGCCAAATAATTCAGCAGATAAATGAATCTCTTTATGATCCCCTGTATGAATACCACTAGGATTATAAAACAAAGGCAGAATCTGATGTAAAGTGTGGGAGTAAACAGGTAAAGAACAAAACAAAACCAGATATAGAGCAAAATAAGAAGAAAAGGTAGAGACTGAAGCCTGAAGTACAGAACTTTTTTCCACTTTCAGCTGCAACCCTTTCCCATGTTGCTATATACAGTGACCTGTATCTTACAGACTCCTGCTGTAGTTTCCAAGCTGCAAAGAGTACCATTTGTTGGCTACATTTGTTGTACCACTCCTACTCCATATTTCCTGAACCCTCAACAGTGTTCCACAGCACAGGAGACTAGTATCAGCACTAACACAATTAATCACAGAAAAAGTATTCCAAAAACTCCAGTAAATTCCTGCTCAGTAAACTCCTCCTGGGCAAATTACATTCTGAGAGACATGCTGGAAATAAAAGAAATTCACCCTTCCGTAAGGATTACAACAGACCAGTGGGTGCCATTGGCCATCCAAAATGACTTTCTGCTTCCCTCCAAACTCCATCACTCTTTTGGGACTTGTCTAATGACAAGCTCTTTACTTTACCATGGTCCTAGCAAGTTCATGCCTAAGGCTCAAAAGCCTCACATTTATCTCCCCTGTTTCCGTGCTGTTACTACAGTCATTTGCTACCTTCAGGGGGAAGAAAGAGGTACATGAAAGAAACCAGGGAGGGGGAAGCATTAATTTTCCTCTGAGACAGCAGAACTTTGGAACTTGAACTCTTCAGTTGAAGTCTTAGCCTGCCACATAGGAAACATTGGTAGCAACATGTGCCTAAATTTAACAGGTTTTGCTTACCACATAACCTCTTAGTAATAAAGATAATAATAAATAATAAATAATAAACAATAAATAATAATCTTGCTTCCGAGTACCAACACCCTTACAGGAAATTAAAATAGCAGGAAACGAAAGTATCAGGCAAGCATCGGCAAGACAAAGTCATTCAATGGAAACAGATCACAAGAATGGCCAGACTACCAACTATTTTGGTGTCTTATGAAGCACCCTAACAGTAGAAAAAATGAATGCTTAAACTAGGGGTGACCTTGCACAGGTACCAGCTGCTGCCTGTGACAGAAACACAGTGAACTGTCATGGGCCTTTCTCTATGAGCAAGATTTTGTGTGCAAGCTAGTGTATATTGTATATCACATTGAAACAAGAGAAAGGAAATTAGAGGAATGAGATTGCTCTACACAGAATCTGCTGGGAATGTCTAATGTTTGGTGCTTCCATAGGACTAGGGAAAAAAAACATTAAAGGAATAAACCAAGAATTTGCTACAATGGTGTGACATGGGCCTCTAGAGAGGGGAAAAAAGAAAAAAAGAAAAAAAAAGTATGGGTATGGAGGACACACAGACATCTGGTGGCTTAAAATCACATTGGGGTCTTGAAAAATATAAGTTTCAAAAGCTCTCTGGAAAAAGATTCAAAAATATTCAAATTGCAGATTTAAAGAAGGTAGCAAGTTCTTCACAGATAGAAAAAGTTATGATTACCGGTTTATCAGTTTTCACAGACAGATACACACATGTTCTACCTAGGTAAGTATTTCTACACTATGAGAACACAGATATAATGAAAGCTTGACAAAATTATTATATAATTATTAATTAGGAGTAAATCAACTTCTGCTATTCTTCTCTCCAAAACAGAATAAATTACTTTTTTGAAGAGGAATCTCAGGAAAAGCTACAGTAGCTGCTACAACTATCAAATGGTGTGCAATATTTTCAGTTGACTAAGAAGTCATAAATTTGGGGCAGTCTGATAAGTTTCTATATAAATTCTGGCAAAAAAAAGCAAGAATTGAGGCTGGTTTTATATGACTATCCAAGTATTAGTTGGAAACAGGCCATTTGCTAAAAAAGAATTTTTAATAGTTAAGACAAAACTATCAACATAAATCAAAAAATCTAAAGCTCCTTCTTACTGAATGTAATTCTGTCCAGTTTCACTGCAAGACCATTTATTGGAGTTCTCACAGAGATGAGAGATTAGAAAGGACACCTACACTGGAAATCCTTACTGCTGAATTAGTAGGAATACACATAAAGAGCTGAGATAAAGCTCCAACCGAAACTCCAGTTTTAATAAATCCTGGAATAAATGTCCCATGTAACACAAATATGGATGTGCAGCCTGACTTGCAGATGGGACTCTTTGGACTTCAAAATGTGCAGACGTTTTTCTCTTTGCATTGCAATATTATAGGACACAATTTGCACAAAATTACTGCAGGTGCAAAATGAGCAACCAAGGCACAACAGAAGAAATAAAAAGTGTGCTGTGACAGCAAATTGAAATTCCATTTATAAGTGCACTGAGTAACTGAAATGGAAGGCTCCATGTACATTAGCAATTACACTGTACTTTCAAACAGTGACTATGGGGTGATGCCAAAAAAAAACCTGTGTCTCTCAAAAGTGATAAACTTTGTGGCAGTTTTTTTCCAGTTCTGCTTGCTGGCTTATGAGAAGGAGGCAATGTACTTATCAGTAATGGATATATTCTGAATTCATGTTTATTAGAAAGAATCCACTGCAGGACAGCCCTTAACAGAACACAGCTGCATAAAACAATTCAAACTTTTTCATATACAGTTCAACAACAAATAGGTTAACTACCACTTCAACCCAAAAGAGTACCCTAAATCAACCAACAGGTAGGTAGAGCTGCATGAAACTGGAGTCCCAACCCTTGACTTTTGATCCTTCAGGAATACTGAGTAAAATGGGCAAGAATCCTTGTGCTCCACAAATTCCTACACAGTTACAAAAAACAGTGAAAATTGAAGTCAAAATAACTGCCTTCTGCTCATGCTTTGAATATATAAGTTGTGAAAATGAAATACTGAGTTTATAAAAAAGAGCAAGCTGTCAATTACTTCTACTGCTTCCTAAAGACAGTGTATTTCCAATTCAGTCTTTACCATATGTCCTACAATATGTGAAAGCAGATGCAAAACTTGAAATTAAAAAATTACTACGTAATTGTATTACACCATTACTTGTTCATTAAAAGTCTTTTCAGGATAGCAGAACACTAGTGTTACAAAGTTCTGCATTTCCTCACACACAACTATTCCATTAATTACTCTACAATAGAAGAAATTTTAAGATACTTATATACGTGTGTTATTAAAACAAAACATGATGGATACATGGTATAGTTACTATGATGAGGGTTATTTTCTAAAAAACATTTTACTTACCTTCTCATATAGGTAGCAAACCTGGAATAAAATTATTTCGTTTCAGAGTACTTTACCTCTCTTTCAAGGTTCTTGTTAAATGGTTTCACTAGGTACAGAGATAGCTCTGTTTGTACATTTCTACCAGAAAAGGTGAAGTTATAAATCAAATTGTTAAAAACAAATGAGATAACAACAAACAAAGAATCACTGTTAATCACAAAAAACTAACTTTATTCATTATTTCCGGGTTTTTCCAACCATGGAGAGTCTTTAGTATATTTTCTAAGGTTTAGGGTTTGTTTTTTATATTTTGTAGCTTTGGCACAGGACCCTGAACTCTGATATGCTAAGCATTTGCATTAGCTTGCAGAGTTTGGTGGTGGCATTTTTTGTTTAATGATAGCACTTTTGTTTAATACTTTCCAATCACTGCTGATTAAACTGATTTACAGCATTTCAGTGAATAAACAGGACATAACCTAGCTATTACACATTTTTCCCCACCTTGGCATTCTTTGGATAAGATTTCATCAAGACAGATGAATTTAACTTCATGCATGACTGATTCAGGAGGGAAATAATTGTTAACATGTATTCTAGTGGCCTGTATGCAGAACAAAAGTAATTTTACCTTTCAACAGATGGTCAGTGTCTGACTCATAAGTGCTTTCCCCTTCTCTTTAAAAGGGGATAAACAACTTAAAACCAAAAAGAATAACTTTCATTTTAGTTTTCTTCGATGCACTTAAAAGCCTTACAGTTTTCAACTTCATTATAAACCCTTCTACAACTGAAGCAGCCTTAATACACAGTAGGATTACTCCTCTTTCACACACGTTTTCTAAGAGGCACAGCATGAGAAAGATGCTTAAATGGCTTAAAATTTTAAGAAATAATAGAATAAGCAATGCTTTGACATTCAGCATGATAAATTCCTGACCACACGCAACTCCCTAGTTATCCCTATTGATGCCATTTCCTCCTCTGATTTATGATGAATGCAAGAGAGAGAAAACAAAGGACAGGATTTAACTTTTGATAGTAATGTCCTTCCAACTCACTACACACAAGCAGAAAGGAAAAACCCATTGCTTGTTCTCATTTTAACTTCTGGAAACACTGTTTTATCTGTGCAGTTTCTAATGCAGCTATGTTTGAACTCAGATGCAGTTATCACAACTTAGACACGCACAACAGCTAAGCTGTAGTAATATGCCAGAAAGGCACAAGAGCAAATACTTTTACCTAAATCTCCTTCTAATTGTCTGAGTATTTTGAACCATCTGGGAAATACAAGGTAGGCTATTTCATAACTGCTGCCAGGCAATAACTCATCAATATATACTCAAGATATAGAACTTGAACACTTGCCTAGATTCTTAATCTGAATTAGTATTAATCCATTTCAGCTCACAGCATCCTTATTATACTATACATACATTTCTGCTAAGCACTCAATCCCTAGCATCAGATAGCCATGTACCTGAAGGAAAAAAAAAAAAACAAAAACTGAAAGCAGTCCTTGTTTCAAAAAGCAAGCACATGACGATGAGTCCAGGCTCAAGAAAATCAAGGCCATTCCTGAATATCTAACAGACGAATGCAAATCAAAACATACCTGCTAAATAGGGAGAAAGGCCAGGCAGGGAAAAAAAGTCTGTGATGAGGTTATCAACCATACAACTGCTTCCTGTATTAAATCACATGTACCAAAAAGCATATTAGAACTGAAATGCACTTAAAAAACAATTGCAAAATGAAGGGAAGATAAACCAAAAGAACTGAAAGGCTAGTTGGAAGAAAAATACTGTGATTACTCACCTACACTACAAAGACTTCAGAATACATAGCTGCTATCAGCTCCCCACTATAGTAAGCTAGCTGCAGTAAAGGGCAATGATTCCAGAATGGTAGCATTAAAATTAAAGACAATTGTTCAGATGATATAAGCCAACACAGTTTCAGCTTGTATCAATTGAAGATCATATTAACTGCCCAAAAACATTAATGAATTGCTCACTGAACACATTTTTACTCTTAAAAATAATGTTAAAAATATCAAGAACACAGAATATGGAAGCATTTAGGTACACAGCAGACATTTGGCAAAACAAGGATAAATGGTAGGATTAACAATTAGATGTAGTTCTATTAGAAAGACAACCCCTCCACTGTTGGAATAATCTCACGAAAGCCCTTTCATTAAATTACTGTATCACACTGATTCCTTTTCAGTGCAATTTAAACTCATTATGTTAAATAAGCACTATTCTATTTGCACTAAAATAAGCACAAGTACTGCATTTATGCTCGCCTACCAGGTAAATCACCCTTTAAGAAATATTACAGTTCTGTCTGTTGCAGGGTATTTAAACATGCAATTTAGAAGTTGTTAGGCACTGTTCTCTTTTTAATTGGAAGAGTTGGTACCTGCAGTGCACAAATACAAGAAAAATCTTGAACTTACAAGTACTTATACTTCCTCTCAAAGAAGTTGTCTACTTGCATAAATGACAAAATTACAACACATTGTCCTGTCTTCGCTATGTAACAAAATTATTAAAAGCAGCTGCAAGAAATCCTGAGGCATTAAAGGAAAAATGTGCTGTAATGCTTATTGTCATGACCAGCTGTGTATTGTCATGATCAGATTTCAACAGGTGGCTCCATTTTTCCTGTTTGTTCCAATATCTGTCTTTTATACAGCAAGAATCTTTTACTGCAGAGTGGTACATGTAACTCATCCTACCACCTTTGGGACCAGGTATATAAAAGGGGACTTTGAAGATTAGACAAAGATTTCATCAAAAAGTTGGGATTTGGAACAGAAACTCTTTCATGAAGCAGGCCAGTGCAGTTTAGTTAATGCAGGCCCTTTTCTTTGTGGAGGTTCAGTGTATGACCTTACTTATACAAGGAAAGGAAGACACGAGTTGAAGAAAGGGCACCTTTGCTGCGGTGCCTCTGGGCGTGGCTTGCGACCTGGCCCGGCCCCGCCGGTCCTTTCCCCTTCCCGCGCGGCAGCTGGGGTGGCGCAGCCCCGGCTCGGCAGGGGCTGTCCCCACCCAGGGGAACAGCTCATTGGTTCCCATGCCGGTGCAGACAGCCGACTCATTGGCCATCAGCCCTGTCAATCATTGTGGTCCTCCGCAGTGATTGGCTCTCCCAACTGCCCTCCCCTCACCTCCATCCTATAACACACCCTGACCTCCATTTTGACTTGTCTTTACCGCACCATGATCCAGTGAATAAAATCCTGCTGGCAATAAGCAGAAAAGAACCCTTTCTCATCTCTTTGCTTCCCTGCATAAATTAAACCGCTGTGCATGAACTAAGCCTAGATTCTGCGGGAGTTCTGATGCCCAGCTCGCCTCTGCTCGGAGACTGGATGAGGCCAAAGTAGCTTCATTCAGGAAAATGAAACCGACATAAAAGGCTCCGAGTTACTCGCACTTTCTACCCGCGGCACACCTTAAGTTAAGGCATATGTAACTTATCAGGTTTGATCATGCAGGTGGTAGCTACTGAATTTGCTGCTGTTGTACAAAGTTAAAAGCAACTGTCAGCTGAAATCAAAGGAGTGGCATAAATACTAAAGCAAGTTTAGGTCCATCTAAGGCCTATTTCAGGACACACCATATCTTCAGAAAGGACACAATTATGGGCAGAGAAGATGCATGACAACAGCTCTGCAACAGTTAGGTCCATTTTTTAACATCTTGGAACAGTTTGCTTGGGTTTGCTGAACGCACATGTTGTTTATGAACAGCAAAAGTAAATCAGCAATAACCTGAGGAAACTGCTCTGCCTTGTATCACTTTTTAGGTTGACAGTGCTGCTAAAGACTTACCTTCATCCTAATCAATTCAGTTAGTAATCTTTCAGGCTATTAGCCTGTTAGGGGGGACAGCATATTCTTAGTTCCAACAGTGACATTAGAAATCTCTATAAAACATTCAGTTGTATAAAATAATCACGTGCTTTAGAAATTGAAATTGCTTATTACAGGGAGCACTTTTATTAAAAAAAACCCCTAAACCTACAAACATCGGAAATGCAACAAAAATTCAGCTAGAATGAACAGTGACAGACATTTTACCATTTTATGGCTGCTGGGTGCCCATTCACTTTGATAGCTTCATGGCAGGGCAGAGAACATACTTGCACATCTCAAATGAACAATGTAGCCAGAATAATTCTACATTTTTGTTTACAGGCTTACCAGTGAGACCAATGACTGAGAAGACTTTGGGACTGAGCTACCATTTCCTTGCAAAAGGTGGTACCTCAAAGACCAAATTCAGGAAAAAAAAATCTAGACTGGTCACTTATCTGTGTGGATGAATTTCAGTGTCTGTTGTTCTGATATTCATTACATGCAGTCCATTTCTGAAAACATTTTTATCCTCAAAGCACCTCAAAGCATCCCTGCCACCACCAGCAGTCAGTATTGGAGGAGACAAAATGCAGCTGATCATTCTTGTTAGACTGGCTGAAAACCAAATACAGAAACATCTCCACTTCTTTAGGCAAAGTTCAAAAGGTGAACTAGAACTGTATCAGCCTCAGTTTACCGAGTTTGAAAGTTACATTAAGAAACAACTCCCTGGCTGTAGTATCAATCTCCTGTCAAACCACAAATGCTTATATACAAATGTTGTTTGTACAAACTAATTAATGCATGCAACCAAATAAAGAGAATTTATGTATAAGGAAACCCCTACCATAATAAAGTCAGAGCAGTCAACAATATAATTGTCCTTTCTTCTTAACAGAATACAGTGGAACTGCACAAATTTGCTGTGGCTTGTAACACACTAGGTAATGACACTGGAATCCCAATATCATCTAATTTTTATTTTATTTTTTTCTACATAGGCAGTAGAACATTTGGTTCTAAAATAAATCCAAGTATCTGGAAAAAACAGGCACATACATTCAATTTTTATTTGAATAAGTATTGTTAGATAAACAGTATCAGACAACTCAATGTTACATACATTCAATACGAGCAGACATTAGCTCAGGTTGGATGATAATTGGGACACTTATACATTGGCCAACATGTGAGGCAAGTGCCTAGGCTCAAATCAGACAGAAGATTAGAACATGGGAAAACAGAACAAACAGGAGTTTAAAGAAATGTCATATACAGATATTACACATGACTTTCTTAACAAATGCCTTCACTGACATTTTTCAGATCTGTGACTTCTCATGTACATTTTCGGTCCTTTACAAAAATACATTTAAGTGAAGTACTTTCTGGAAAAAGTGAAAAAAAGGAAGTATTTAACAAAATGCATTTAACAAAACCTGGCATTTACCAATAACACTCCAACGAACCTTGAGAGAACAGCACACATGCTGTTTTATTACTAGGCATAAAAGTCAATGTTCTCAAAATCAGTGTAGCTTATGTAAGCCAAGGCATCTTCACAGTATGGCTCTCAAGAGAAGCAATTCCCTAACCATAGTAACAAGTGTCTATAAGGAAAAATCTTCCTAAAAATAATTTGAATATACCCAGTATCAGAAACAGACTAACCATGTCATCTTCAACAGGGAAAAAAAAACTCTCATTCATATCAATGTCTCTTTGATCTCTCAATTGCCTATTAAAAAATAAGCAACTGCATTTGCTCCTGAAAAACTTGCAGGAACAGTCTTGCTTGTTGTTGTTAATCTTAAGCATCAAAGGTTTAGTGAGCTTTTTTTTTTTTTTTTTGGAGGGGTAGTTTGTTTAGTTTGGTTTTCAAAGCAAGGAAATCAGTGACCTAATTAAGTCAGTAATTTGTACCATACCAGCTATTTACCTTCTGGGTGCTCACATAAAGCACCAAACTGACTATAATATACTCCTTGGTTTCTTCCAACCATACAAACTCAATACAGACTTTACCCTCAGAATCTGCATAGTCTGCAGTATAGATATGACCCATGTAGTCATAAAGGACAGATGCCTTGGAAGACAATTCCATGTTGACTGAAGCACTGAAACACCAGAAGGGTTTTCCAGTTTCATCCAAGAGAGTAAGATCCATCACAAAGCAGTCCTAAAAACACAAGCAGAAGAGATTATTTCCCTATGCCATGGCACAGGAAGTAAATCTGTCCCTGGTTTTAGGAGAAATATCAAGGGTTCAGAGAGTTTTGATGAAGGCTAAAAACTCAAAATATAATTGATAGTGCTTCACTGACTACTGAAACACTTACTTAGAGGTTTCCTAGAGAAATCAAAATTGCAACTTACAGGCATCAAAAGCTGTGCTACAGAAGGTACCACTGCCAACCCAAATCAGACATTATTTCTTGAACATTTTTAATCCCTTAACATCCATTTTTCTCATTTATTAGTTACTTTACCATTCAAATAATGGTACTCTGAGAAAAAAACCTAAGTTTAAACTCAGGTGCTAACCTTGTGCAAATGCAGCAGTGTTTGCAAAGATACTCAAACACCACCCCAAGGCAGTGCACACACAGTTACCCTTCCATGCCAGCTGTAAAAGGAAGATATACAGCACTTTTTGAATGGCTCATAGTTTCAGTTCCCAAAAAGGTAATATTAATATATCTTCATGTAATTCCTCCTTTTACAAATTCTTGAAAATATTTCTTTACAACATTGCACAACAACATCATTTTTAAATGCTAATGCCAATTCTAGGCCTTTGCAACCTGATAGTTTCACATAACCCTTGAAAGCATAGGAGTTTTGTGTCACTGGTAGTATCAGCTGTTACTAATTCTCATGAGTTCTGAATCACTAAATGAATTAAATTATCTTAGTTATCTTGTATATATGCTCCAAAAGCATAAACAAACCAACACCACATATTCCATGCCAAAAAAAATGATTTGGAATGCTTTATTTCTCTGTACTATAATTGTGCTTCTGTTGCTCTAACGTTGCTTTACTTCAATCAAACAGTAAGAGAGCAGATGGCACAAACATGAGGCAATATGATACATACAGTTTTCCCAAGCTTTTTACTGTAGAGTATGCTGAAAATACAAAATTCAAACCAAACCTAATGATGATGTAATAAATTTGTATAAGCTATACAACCACTTGAAACAAGAAAGAATTACTATTTTCTGGTCTGACAACTTGCATATAAAAGGCCAGCTATGAAAAGGAAAGCAGGGTGGTGTTAAGTGTCGGGATGGTGGGGTTCTTTCTTATGCATTGCTGTCCTGGTTCTGGACAGGATGGGGTTCATTTTTGCAGTAGCCCAGGAGGGGGTATGGCTAGAACATGGAAGTTATTCTACACCATCTCACTTCATTTCCAGGGGCAGGGAAAGGGCCCTCTTCCCAGTCAGGGTAGCATGGCACAGTCAGGTCGGGCTCCACAGTGAGCGTTCGCATCTGAATCACTCACCTGTCTCTTGTACATTCTTATTATTAATATTGTCTCCATTTCCTTATCTCAATGCTGTTTCCAGTGAACTGTTCTTATCTCAAGCCATGATCTTTACCTTTTGTGCCTTCAGTTCTCCTCTCCAGCCCAGCCCAATAGAGGGGGGAGGGAGGCAGGAGTGTGGTTTGGAATGGTTACAGTGAGAACTCTTAACTGGAGAATACCATCCCTAAGCCATGATGATTTCTAACTATGTGTACTTCAGCAATGATTTTTTTTTAATTAAAAAAAAGACATAAGTGCCAAAAAAAGCTTTCAGATATGTTGGTTTTCCTTAGAGTATCAAACAAAATTCAAATAAATTCAAAGTAGTGGCATGTCCTGCTTCTGGGGCTGATGTTACCTGGCCTTCACATGTCCTAAGAATCTGAGACATTTATGTTAAAAACCACACTGAATTCAACCCACAGCTATATGTTGACATGTTCCATCTCTCACCACAAAATAAGGGGTTTAAAAAAAATACTGTATTCTTTATTTTGTCCTAGAAACAAATATTCAGTATAACATATGCTGTAAGCATATAGGAGAGAGACTAAAACGAAAAAAATAGAGACTGCAGCCATAGCTCTCTGTTTCCTCTTGAGAGTTAACTTCCCAAATTCTTATGTGCTACTCATGATGATTTTCATGGAAAACAAATTCTGTCAAGCAGCAGATAATATACCAGATTCTAGAGGAAATGCTGTAGAATCATAGAATGGTTTGGGTCATCTAATTCCAACTCTCCTGCCATGAGCAGGGACACCTTCCACCAGACCAGGTTGCTCAGAGCCCCATCCAGCCCAACCCTGGAACACTCCCAGGAATGGGGCATCCACAGCGTCTCTGGGCAACCTGCTCCTGTGCCTCACCATGCTCAGCATAAAAATAAAGAACATTCTGGTGTCCAATTTAAATCTACCCTCTTTCACTTTAAAAATATTGTCCCTTGTTCTGTCACTAAGGCCTTGGTAAAAGTTCCCCTCTCAGTTATGTTATCAAACAGTATTCCATTCCACATTTATACAGAATTGGCAGAAACAACAGTTTTATTAATTTTGAGGGTTTTTTCAAAAGAAGTGCCAAAATTGAAATCAAGTGTTGAACTACATCATTTTTCATTTTTGCTTAAATTATATTTATCAGAATTTTTGTGACTTCTGAAATATTCATGCTATGGAAGTATATTTAAAAATATGTGCCTTCACCACTATAGCAAAATCTACAGAACTACTCTGAAACTTTGTTTGAAATAATTCTTTTAGGAATTTTATCCAATAGAATGAGTGAGCATTCCTCTAAAATACAAAGTGTTAATCCAGCTGACCACTGTACACAACTCAAGTCAGATGCTGACTCCGTGAATGTGGACTGTAGTTTCTGCCTGTGTCCACTGGCATTTTAACGTTCCCCAACAGTTCCTAACTTGCACTGCCTACAGAGCACAGAACTGCAGAGTATTTCCCAAGGGATTCAAGCCTTATTGCTTGCAAAAAAAACCAACCAGCAAAAAACAACACCAAAAGTCACATTAAACAAAAAAAAAGGTACATCTGCAGTGTATTTTTTTGTCCAGCACTTCCATACAGGGCTAATCAGTCACAGCATCTTTGCTGAGTGGAAAGCACTGGAGTAATCACACATGCATCTATCATGCAATCCAGACTCTATGAGAGAAAGGAGAAAACGTTTTCCTCAAAATTCACGTATTTTTTTGAATATTGGAATAGACATTTTTGTTTAGTTACAGACACCTTCTACAAACAAAAAAAAATGTTTTAAAAATTACCATATTTAGGATGTCCAAACATAATTCTGTATTGAGACAAACATTTCTAGAAACAAAAAATATTTCTGACCTTTACAACACCTTTAAACGCCTCTGTTTCCCAGCATAAGCCAGGCGTCCCAATAACAGGCAAGTGCTTCCTATTATCCTTTAAGTTTACTACGGTGAGCTTCAGGTATCCATTTTCAATGTCACCTGAAAATATAAGCAATATATAACATTATACCAGTATAAATCAAATTAAGCCTGAGTACACTATAAATGTTCTTTTATCTTCTCTCCATGTCTTTTCTTCCCACTCACCAATAACAAACCTTGACAATCACCAACAGCTAGATATCAAGGAAATGATAAAGAAATTAAGTTGCAATTTGGGGCTTTGATTCTGTGATCCACAGTAGATGGAGCAGCTAAAAAGTCTTTTTGTATTCTTTAGTATAGAAATATGAATACCACTTAAGGAGTTTACACAAGGACGCGAGGAGTAAATTCCACATTCAACATTTCCATTTCATGTCACCAGTGCCTCCATCACTTCCCACTCCCCAAAAGTCAAACTTAACACTAACACATGAAATAAATTATTTATTTTTTTTAATTATTTAAATCTCTCAGCTCTGACTGGAAACTCAAATAACCCAATACAAAAGGTATACAGATAACTATCAATCCTCCTTGAAAAGGATATTGCATCATTTAAATTGACATGCAGTAAGTTTTGATTTGAATCAAGCTTTTAAATTATGGATTTTTTAATTTTTCAAATAGCTTTCCAAAGGCTCACTTATTTTTTTGACAGAATTATTATGATTTGTGATTGTTTTATTACTACATAGAACCATATTTCTTTGGTAGCTCTTCCTCTCCTCTCAGAAGAGATTGGCTTTTTTTTTTTAACTGTTCTCCTCCCCCTTCCTATTGGAGGAGCAAAGTTAACCAGGGAGTCCAAGTCTAATCATTGCCTGGGGTACAGCATAACGAACATGAGCTCTGACTACAAAGAAAAGTGAAAACAAAAGCATCCCATCCTTACACAAGCAGATTTCTTAGTAGAACATCCCTTAAACAAGTTTCCTTGAAGAGAGCAAAACAAAAGCACTACAGACATCAATACAAAAAAGAGGAAGATTCTATCGATTGCAGGAGACAGACAGGAAGGGAAAGAAAGAATTCCCAGGAACATCCTGCTTGTCAGGATGCAGTAGCAGGCCCTGGATGGTAACGTAACAAGCGAAGGCACTTGTAGAGGTTTAAGATGCAAGTGACAAAAGTGAAAAAGGAGAGGTGTTTTGCCCTGTGATTTTCCTTCCATCGAGCCCAAGCAGCAGCATGAGGCTGCAGACAGAAGCAGCAACATCAGAAGGGCTGGCTGTGAGTTACAGAGCTGCAGCCTGTGTGCAGCGGCAGCAAAACCTCAGCCTGGTGGCTGCTTAAAGCAGGTAGCTGCAGGCAGAGATGCAGAAAGAAAGCCCACACACTACCAGAGAAGCCAGAAACTTCTCTGAATTGGTACTGTGGGGCCAAACAACTCCCAAGAGATGCCTGGCCACAAACCAATGCTGGAAAGGCATCACTCACCAGCGAGGAGTCCAAAGAATACTTAATCTGGGGAGGAAGCAGCTGAGCACATGACAGAGGACAGCAGTTGCAGGTTTTTCAGTACAGACACTGTCTGGAACAGGAGTGTGAATACAGTGAAACCAACATGATTATGCCCAGGAAATATTTTGTATGGCTGAAGAAAAATGCAATGCTCCAGAAAGTGATACCCTCTGTCCTTGCAGAGAAGTCAAAAAAAACCCAGTGAGGAAAATTCATATCCAGCATCCAGCATAATTCATATCCAGGATAAAGCTCAAAGTGGGAAAAGGCCATTAAGTTGATACCTGCCCAAATGGTTCAGTTCCACACCTCAGTAAATCAAATTCAATTACAAGATTTTATTCAAGGTAAAAATATTTTAGATAAATAGTTTAGTGACTAGGCACTAAAAGTCCACATTTAAAGTTGAACTTTTATACAAGAGACTTGAAAGCATCAGTCAACAAGAATTTTTTCCAAAGGACTATTCAGTTATCCACAATTACAATTTGAATGCAAGTGGCTATTTCTCTTACTCATTCAAACCAAATAAAGTTTGAATGAAATAAAAATTGATTGATAAAAGCATTCTGCTAATAAATTAATGAAGCCCAGGAGATCACTACAATTGCATAGCATTAATACAGCATTGCTAGATGGATCAGCTGGCTAGAGGTGTGTTGCAGTTACTTCTTAACTTCAGCCAGAATGGAAATAGGCACCACATCAGGAATCTGAGGGCTATTTATTCATGGGTTATTTAATCCAGTCTTTTTTATATACATAAAAGCTCCATTGCAGTCCTTAGAGCCAGAAGAAAGGAAAAGTCTGCCTAGAAATGAGTAAGAGGCTGAAGGCTAGGTACTGAAATTTCCCCTTCCTCACCCCAGTCAGATGAGAAAATTAAAGGGCAGAACAAGCTATGTTAAACATACCAAGAGAAACACAGAAGAAGCAAATTTGTCAGGGCTTTCTTCAGCCTGATCTAGACTTTGTTTCATTATCCCCTTATAATGTCTATAATCCTGGGTTTATGCAAGACACATATAGCAGCAAAGCAGCAGAGTAAGTTATAGAGAACAAGTATTTCCAAACAGAGGTAATACCAAAAAAGAGAACAGCTATCATGTAGACAAACCTCAGGGAAAAGAAACAAGGAGACCAATAGTTCCAAAGCACTTATGTTAGCTAAAAGCCAAGGAAGTTTGTTTCCCTAAGCAAGCCTTTGTTGCAAGTCGTAATTTAATTGGTATTTTCAGAGTAAAAGCTGTGCTTAACACTAATTCTGGAGCCAACAACCAGCCTTACCATGCTGAGATGTTATTTAAACTTGTAAATCAATCTTCAAGGTCAAGCAAAACATTTCAAATGCATGATATGAAATTTTACAAACAAATCTTAAAAGCTCTCTAAGCACATAAAAATCACCCCTTACATTTTGTAAACACAACACAGCAATTTACATCAACAAGAAATAGCATTGAAAAGCCAAAGCTTAAACTACCATGTGGCTACAAAGCTGTGCTTAAAAAGTTGAAAACCTAGGTAAATACATTTCAAAAATGTTTATTAAGAAGCTAGATTCATGTCTTCTGTGAGCCATATGAAAAACCTGTCATAATTTTCCTTGTCTTCAGGAAGTTTTCTAAATATTTTCTATTCAGTTAGAAAGCATTTAGCATATTCACCCTACAGTATGTGTCAACGAGACCATTTATTCTCTTTTTATAAAAGGGAGCATAAAATAAATGGTAAAACCCAACCAAAACATTGGCAAAACATCTAGATACTGCAATGCAAGTATTAATAACAGAAAAAAAAAATCTGAAGCCATATACACTCCATCTGCTTGGTTCAATGAAGTGTGATATCACTTTTTTCATTTAATATTAAGAATTCTGCAAAAATAATTGAAAATAGACTAGCAAAATGAAGCACAATATTAATAGCCTCTAACAAATAGCAGACAAAAATTAAACTTGAATGAATAAATCAGTTAATTTGCAGAATACAATTGGGCATGCTCTGGTAACCCAGGAATGTCTAGAGCTTCCTAATAAAAGCCAATAAGTAAGTAAAACACCAATATAATAGCTGACAACTGATCTATGTCTCAAGTTGTGGAAAAAGCCATGGGCAAGTCACATCCATAATTTAAAACAAAACTGGATTGGGTAGAGAATTTTAAGAAATAGCATGATTACTCAGTATGTTGGAGACCTCCATGGTTCAGAGTCCTCCCAGAGAATGGGACAAAGTGTTATCAGAATGGAGCCTAAAACCAAAGCACAAGCCATCAAACACAACCAGCTTGGGCAGTCCTACACTCTTGGCCACATTCAGAAACACCATGGTTACCAGGAAGAGCAAAATTAACAACAAATTACAATGAAAAATGTGAAAGCAAACAGCCATAAGCTGCCTCACTACACGATTTTTTTAAGATGTCAAGCATTTTCCAAACAGAATCATTGTGCAAGCACATGGAACAGATGACAAATGAGCTTATTGTCTGCAGAACCATGGCTTCAGCTGTCTGACATCCTGTGAGACCAGAATCTGGTGGCTGTGACACTGCTGAAGGTCACAAAACCAAAGTAATTCAGAAAACACTTGTGAGCATAAAACAGATTCTGTAACTTGCCAAGCGAGATGACACCACAACTGTAGCTCATGGACATTTGCTACAATTTGCATAAACATCAGCTTCATCTTTTCTGGAAGTAGCTTCTAAGCAGCAAAAAAGTGATACCAACAAAGGAAGTGTGCCACTTACTGCTTTCTTCTTGTGCAACTGTATTGCTAGGAGCATAACATTTTAATTTGAGAAAATAAAACATAATAGTCACCTAAAAAAGAAAACCCAAAAACCAACACAAACCCAAAAACCCAACCCTATGGCTAATTTCAAGAAGAATTTTTTTTGAGGACATAAGAGAACTCCTGTATTGCACAACACTTCAGATAGGATTTCCTGCTACATGCACAGACTTCCACTTAAGTTTCAGCCTTAGAAGTATTCCTTTATTTCAAGCTTGGAGCTTTTCTAGTTCCACAAAATCGTGTATTTCAGATTCAAGGACTACAACACTCCATGCTGCACGAGGCTGCAGTCTAAATGACAGTTCTTGGACTCACCAAATACAAACGCAAAAAACAACCCAAATCACGGGGAATTTGTTGCAGCCCTGTAAAAGCACTCGCGCCTGCCAACAGCGCCCTCTACTGACTGAAAACCAATATTTTCTGAAATCCACAGAACACTCGGGGGTGCTGATATCACAACAATACTGGGGAGCAATAACTGATTTACCGTATTTGACTTTAAATTATATTAAATAATTTACAGGTTTGGATTTTAATATTTTAATCTGTCTTTGCTTACAGAAAGATGGCCGTGTAGCTGTAGGAAAGGCTGTGCTGAATTTGTGTCAAAAGAGATCACCCACATACTTTACAAAACCCTAGTACAATTATGAGTTTGGGCTGAATTAGGATGCTCAATCATGTTTCATGAAGAGAAATGCTGAGAACAGAATGAAGCAGCAGTTAAAAACAACCACTGAAATTTTGTTTACTACATAATAAAAGGATGACAGAACAGGTAACCTTAAGCTCACCAAAATAAAAACCAGAAAACTTAAAAGTTCACAGTAACTCCTAAAAATATATTTATATATTTAATCTGTCAGCACACCCAAAGGAGAATATACTCAAGGAGAATTCTACAGAAACAAGCCTCCAAAATGTATGAGGACAAACTGTCTCTGCTTTATAAAACACAAGTGAAAGAAACAAAAACCTGCACCAAAAGCTGTGCCACTGAATTATTAACAAAGGAAAAGACCCTGACAATCTGCAGAACTCGTGTCCCAGGCCTGACAGTGCCAATGTAAGAGCAGGCAGACTTCCTACAGAGCAGGCTTAGGATGCCACAGAAAGCACCATGCAGATAGAAAGAAACCACACCATGAACAGAAGACAGCTTACTCTTAAAATTCCATTTCAGTTTCTCCCCTTAAAACAGAGACACTGGATATAAGAAGGAAAAGACATAACAACAGGGATCATTTTAAAAACAGACATGATTGTTCTGTCAACTACACCTTTTCTGATGAAGAGGCCCTTGAAAGTTCCACACAGGTACATGCAGCTTCTGCCATGCAGGTCAAGATGCAGAGTGTAGTCATGCAGTCCATATTCTGGGTCAACATCATCCAATAAAGGTTTATGAGGTGGAGGGGCATATTGACTTAAAAAAAAAAAATAGAATTTAGGAAGTGGAGATGACTTCATAGAAAGATATACTACACAGGCCTACACTGTAAATATCATCTCAAGAGAGTTTTGAAACCAAAAATCTCCAGTTCATCATATTTCTTTTAAGCTATCTAATAGAGTGTCTAATATTGCTGATCAGCTGTTCAGCCTAGCCAAAGGCAGAAAATACAGCAGTCAACTTTAGGAGGTATGTCTGTTAAACTTCAAAACATGGACCCAAAACGTGTCTACAAAAAAAAACATCACTAGCTAGAGACTACTTCATAATAGCAATTATTGGCATCATTTTGTCTGTGCCTAACCAAATGAGAAACTACCACACACAAATCACCTGAAGAAACCAAATGCCAGAGGCAACTGAGCAGCTTCTACATAAGATCCAAGCTGGTACTAAGGGAGATGCTGTTAAATCTCACCTTCTGTGTGAAAAGAGCCACTCTAAGTTACAGTGGGCACTTAAGATTACTGGTAGATAAAACAGTATCTGACCAGAAAGCTGAGGGGGAAATAAATTCCCTAAATAATGTTCTAAAGCCAAAAAACTCCATCTTTTTAACAGTTTACAGTGTATAAACAGGTACTGTATTCTATTATATTACACACTGCACTGTATTATATTGCCACACTGCACTACATTTTGTTATACACAGATACAAATACTTCACAGGAAATCCATCTAGTTTCTTAATAGGACTGAAAGATAAATGCAGGCACCTTACCAGTTTAATCAGAAAATTTTTCCCCCCTTTTACACAGCCAAAAATTACTTTCCTACTTCCTGAAATGTGTCTCTCTTTTCTTTCTCTGTTTCAGACAGGAAGAGGAAATAAAAAGACTTTGTGAAAAGGGAGAAAGCATGGGCAGTGGATTTCCAGCTTTCCCTATAACTCTCTTTCTGTATAACTAAATTACCTCCTTAATAGCACAACAATGGCAATATTTTAGTATGAAAATTCTTCTACAGTTTTGTATACAGTTACTGTAACTATTGTTTATATTAAACAAAAATAGTTGATTACTGCCTAAATATAAACCTTTTACCAGCAGCCAATTTTAACTGTAAAACTCAAAGCTTTATTCAAAAGGTTATCTTTCTTACCCACAAAGAAAAGCCATACTTACTCAGTAGCAGAACCCAAAATGCTTCTCTCAAGAAGTTTATTATAATGAAGACTTGCCATAATAAAAGCAATTTCATTTTTCTCCTGAAAAGTTAATTAAAGTAGAAGTATTTTCATCTGGAAATTCTTTTTTTCACAAGGTCTTTCTGAGCATTAAAATTCACAGATAAATGCTGCTGCTTATTACTCAGCCAATTACTGTAATAATGTTAGTAATGGTTTGCTTTAACACTTGGACTCACTCCTAATAAAACCTTTACTGTCTTTTCACAAGAGTACAGAATATATATAAAAGATTACAGCATTTCTATATTATGGGGAAAGAGAGCAAAACTAGGCGTGCCAGGGCAAAAGTTATCAGATCAATCCATGAATTGTACTTCCAGAGCTTCTATGTACAGAGTCAAACAGCACTTACTCCCAACCACTGAAGCCTCAAGTTTATTTTCACGTGTAAGGAACTATTTGCAAAGAGGGCTAACTTCAGTGAGAAACACAGAATTATTCAATAGAAATGGTGAATTTTGAAGTAAAAACTCAGATGTCTTCACCAGATTAGGTACTCCTGGGAAAACACTAAGAACACAGCCTTCTATAGATGCCTCTACAGTCAAAGGAAACATCAGAGCTCAATGTGAGAACTAAACAGAAACAGAGGTCTGTATTTACTTCAAGACCACAGAATACTAGGATTTTAGCTTTTTGCTTTAAATGCATTTTTAAGTCCTACATTTACAAACACATCAGTCAATAGGAAAATTATTCACTGCCAGAAGTCTGTTACTCTCCTGAAAGATGGGCAACTACTGTTTTCATCTCTCTGGGTTACCAGAAAATGACATCCCCTATTCAAACTTTTGGCTTCTTAACTAATTCTGTGTTTTCATAGTGAAAAATTACAGCTATAAAAGATGTAACAAGGGAGATTTATTAATCACACAGTTTCTCAGTCCTTCTCTATCCAAATACCAGGAGGCCCACATAACCTGTCCTTGGTTTCTGTTACACAGGTACGTGCAAAAAAACAGGATGTGTGGCATTTACAATTATTACACCCACTTACAGTTAACTACCTAGTATTACTCTGCCTACACAGAAAATAAGAACTGCTGTTCAGAAAAGTAAGCAGGGAAAATATACTAGAGTGAGGCATTCAATTCTTAACAACTATGTGGAACTCAGCTATGATTGAACCATTTTCAGGTTCTGAAAGAGTTCTCTTTCCAAGCAAGGGAGGGGCCAATGCACAAAACCATAGGGCAAACAACAGAGGGACACCAGTCTACTAAACTTCTGAAGATACAAGAGAAATGGCTGCTCCTTTATCACAGCTTTTCACAAACTGAGACAACCCATAATAGGCTTATGCAGGTCAGCCAGTCTCAAGTTTTCTTATTTAAAATTGCTCCAACATATCAAACTTGGGCATGTGAAGACAGCAAAACAAATAAAATTGAACACAGTACCTAACAGTATGATACATAACTTATCTTTTAATTAGAAGTAATTTTTTAAAAGTATATATACACTCCTGCAACAGCTCTTTAGAATACAATAAATCATCCATTAGCCATCTCTACATGCATTTTGTTGTTACTAGTGTAGACAAATAAATCCAAGGAAACCCAAAGAAAAAGAAAAGTTTAAAAAAAATCCCTCCCCAAATCCCAAACTACAAGGCAAAAAAAAATCTGCTCCTTCAAGTCATAATAAAATACTGAAAAAAAGTGTTATCTTACCTTCCAAACTCCAACTAACACTCCTGGATTCAGACTGAAGAGCTGGACAAGCTCATCAGCACCCACTGCTACAGCACCTTCAGCCAGGTTAGCAAGATGGTACTCAGCAATCAAGGAAAATCGACGAGGTCTTTGAAAAGAACACAGAGAATGCAGAAAAAAGGCTATGTCTACTTATTTATACAAAAGTTCAGCCTAATTCCATTTTTAACTCTGAAGTCTAACCACATGAGGAAAATGGTTTTGAAAGCATTTGGAATGCAGAGTCACAAACTGTACTTTCAAACAACTACAGTGTACCAGCAGGAACTCAACCCCTAACAAGAAAAGAAACAAAAACCACTATAGGATGTTCTAATACACTCTTGAAAAAAAGAAGAGCTTATGTGCTTGCCCAGATTTTCAAAATACCACAGAATTACTTTATAATTTTTTTTATCCTACATTGGTACTAGATGGAATCACTCAACATTTGTCAGTGTGAAGCAAGATACTAAGTTGAATTTTTCCTTCACAGAAGCAAAATTCAAAGAAAAGGATCAAGCTGTGCATATAACAAATGTGTTAGAGGAAGCTTTCCTTTTAGAATTTTTTCTATATTTTCCCTGAAATTAAAGCCATTTAGCTCCAAAACAGTCTTTAATAAAAGGTCACAGACATTCTTATTAACTAATGATGCATTAAAAAAAAGAGCAGAAAGCAGAGTTTGCATTACCTCTTCAGAATGAAGAAAGAAGTCTTTCTAAAACCCTTTGCAGACTTAGGCTCTTATTATCTTCAAAACAGTTCCTAGACTACCCAACAGTATCACTGCAGTATCACCCACTACTACACACTGAGCACTGCCAGGGATGGGGCATCCACACCTTCCCTGTTCCAGTGTCTTCCCACACCCACAGCAAAAAATGTCTTCCTAATCAACATCAACACTTTCCACCTTTAAGTCAGTCAGGCTTGTCCCTGCACTAGAGCCTTATGGTATTAACACTGACATATTGGTGAAACCACTACCTTCATGTATATTCACAATCTCTACAAACTTACAATTCTGTAAAATAAATACAACTGCCTCCAAACTTTCTTTTTTATTTCCTACATATGAACCATCATTTTGTTAAAACAACTACATTTCCCACATAATTTAACTGCAAGACTTGTTCAGCTGACTTTATACAAAAGGCTTCTCTTGCTTTATCTCTATTTTAAGCAAATACTTTGCTTCTGCTTGAGGAACCAGGTGTTTCATAAGTGAACAATTACTCTCTTTTTAGGGCTCTATGGCTTCAGGCTTTCTGTAAGAAGCATGGAACTGACACTGCACATACTATACACACAGATCCAAATGTGTGCAAAACTCCTTGACAGCACCAAACACCTCAAACAAACACTTCCCCTTGAAATATCTTTTCTCAGTATGTAATGACAAAAAACACTGTACACATTTAAGGTAAAAAAACAACAAATATGCTATGGACTGGTGTTTTTATATGCATGTACTTAGGATTGCACATGGAGTTACACACCAAGTTCCCTAAATTCACATACACATCTATCAGACAGAAAATAAATCTTAACAACAGATTACCTGACTATAGCCACATAAATACTGAGGAACTTTTCCAAGCTAGATTTCTCACATTAAATTCTCCTAGACTGACACATTTCCTTCATGCTCATTTGTATCTATGCCTTAGACTCAGCTTTCCAAGGCAGGACTTATCAGTCTGTATATCACATCTCAGTGACATTACCTATGAATGTCTAGGCAATGTCACTAGGTAATGAATGTCTAACCCTACCTATGAATTACCTAGTCTACATTAACCTATGAATTAATGTCAGAGCTTGTTGGACTATGCTATTTCTTGCTAAAAAGCTCTACCAATAAAGAGAAGAACACAGAAGACAGACTAGAGGGAGGCTTTCTAACAAACAGTTAACTTGTTGAGTCAAACCAATGTCAGATGGCTCCTACAGACACGTTATCAACCAGTTACACCAAAACAATTCTCAAAAATCCTGTGTTAAAACTCACCCCTTCCTGTTGGGAGGTCTGCTTTGGTCAGGAAACAATGGTGTAACTCCAAATAGTTTTAGGGTTGACAGGATGTCTAAGCTTGGCCAGGCTGTACTATACCAAAGTATGGTAACTGATGTGTCCTTAAATAATAGGTCGGACTTCTCTATCACATGGTGCTTTCCATTAATGTCCTTTAGCATAATTATCCAGCTCAAGCCAGAGACTCTGTTATTTAGGAATGAAGAGGGGAGAGGGATGTTTTAAAAAAAATATTTTCACCGTGACAAAACTTAAACTACGTTTTCAACAGAATTTTAAAATTTCCACTAACTGCTACTCATGTTCCTCAGTTTCAGTCATTTATAGGTTATCATCGGACCTTCCCATCATGACAAACATTTTATAGCTCTATTTCTATATTTCTATACCACCCAAGCCATTAATATTTTGCACATTGTTCTCAAGCAAGTCTCTTTTTGACAAGGCATTGCTTACCTCATAGCTTCTTTGTTTTTACATGGAAGACCTGTATAAGGATCTAGAAATTTGACAAGCCGCATTACTCTAGTTTTGAAGGCAGATGTTTGTTTGAAGATGTATTCTTTCTTCCAGTACCCAGGCTTTTTATCAGGTAGACCAGCACAGCCCAAGGAAACAGCTTCTGTTTGTTTAGACTTAATTTTACCCATTGTCGATTTTGGTCGCAAAGAACTGGAATGGAGTTTCAGCCAAAGTCCACTGCAAATAAAAATAAAGAGGAATAAATTTCAAGAACAGTCACTTAATTTTTCATATGCACACCTCAGCTACCACTGAGCATAATGTTAGCACAAAAACAGTCTTGTTTGTCTTCCTGAAAATACAGGATCCAGGATGAAGCTCAGCAACAGCAGAGCCATACTCAGCAACTTCAGTGAAAACTGATAAAAGGTTAAGCATGGCATTTTGAAAATTCCACCCCAAAACAATGATGCATCCTTCTCACAGTAAATCAGCTAGTGGAACAAATGATTTACTACCTCTTATTCAACAAAGATAATCTGTATACACTTCAAGTTTCTCACACAGATCTAGCTGCAAGTGGGGTGGAGGAGGACAATTAGAATCACCTTTGTTTGGTGGTATCCATGTCATGTCAACCCCTTCTGCACTCTCTTTGCAAAAGCTCCGAGAAGACATGACTTTCTGAAGACAAAGAAACCTGTGACAGTAATGATGGGTTCCTCTCTTTCATGCCAGGAAAACTGTGAGGTCATATTTCAGCCCCCCCACACCCCAGTATCTCTAGGACAGTTCACAGAGTATCGAGTACAGGAATCTACAAGAATTCAAACAATAACCTATGAATAAAGGTTTCCAATAAGTTTTCTAATTTTAAAGTGCTAGACGCAGTCTACACAACAGCACTAAAGAAAATGAACAGCAAGGGCAACAAACTCTCAAGAGACATTTTCTACCATTTATCAGCAAGATTATCTTTACCAGTCCTCACTTATCCCCAGGCAAACTTACACTAGCGTGCTTCGTAATGCATTTTCTGCTCTCCATAAAGCATTCAAGGACTAAATCCATCCCACATGGCCTCCTACCCATCAAAAGCATTCTCAATTCATCAGCTGCTGAGAAGAAGTCCCCACATGCTGAGAGCCAGGCTCTGGTTACTGAGGCAAATATACTCAAGAATTTTGCAAAAACCTTCCAACCTGCTGCTCTGCAGATATATACAGAAACCCCCACTGCCATTTTTTGAGACAAAAGTGTTTAAAACACACAGACCAAGAAGCTACCATGACTGGTAAAGGTGGGTGCACAGTCAACATGAGCTTCTGACTTACCTTTCACTAAAAGCAGGGTGGGGTGGGTAAGACGAAGAACAATCCCGTTAAGTAAAACAAAGATTTAAGATACTTCTATTTTAAGACCAAAAAAGGCAACCAAGTTATCAGACAGTATAAAACATTTCTGATGGAGGGAGGAAATTCTTTTTTAACTCCAAAGCAGTTCAGAATTGTGGGCTGATGAAAACAAAGGAGAGATGTCCTTGACACATCACTGGGGGAAATTGAGCTATCATCCAACTATTCCTAATCAACATAAAAAGTCCAGTAAAATACCCTCCTATAAGATTCTCCTGTTAACTAGCAACTCATTCCCAAGAGAGACATCCTTTCTTTCATGGAGAGAGACACTCTGCATCTTACTGCATGATGCTCAAAAGACAGGGCTTAGTAGTAGGCATTTCCTGAATTTTGATGTTGCAGACTCAGGCAATGTAGTTGACAGAAATCACAATACCTACCATCACACCTCACCTACGTGCCTCACAAACACCTGCCATCCTTGTCCTCACTCTCAGTGACATATTGCTTCTTCACTTCCCCAAACAGTGGTGTGCAAGCAAACAAAAAAATCAGTTCAACAAGCTCAAAAATTCACTTAGGGCTGGGAGGCAGAAGAGAAAAAGGAAGAAGACTTGGAATCACAAGTGTTTAGGAAGCTGTCACTGCCCCTTCATCCTCAGCTTCTGAGGAATTCAGGGCAGATAAATCAAAAAGGTGTCTAACAGGAAAGCACAACTCTGACATTCACAGCAGAATACATGCCCTTTTTGCCTCAAATTGTTTAGTATAATACTCATCTCAAGGCCTCTTATTGGACATTACTACAAGATGCCAAACAAACCTTTTACTGCTAACTCCAATGCCAGAATCAGACACACATCATTGCCAGTCATCACTTGACCACAATGGCAAAAAGACGCTCCCCTGTGCTCTCACTTCTTCTTACACAAGCAAGTTCTGCTGGTGAGCAGAACCCTCAGGGTTTTGCAGACAGAACCATATATGTCACCTTCCCACACTGCATGACAGGAAGGTTGGAATAATACCCCATGCTGGAGCAATGAGGGTGCAGAAAGAGGGGGTCAGAGACATTTCAGAGACTTCACCAGTTATATTGAAGACATCAGTGACAAGGAACTGTTCAAGCACAGATATTATTTGAAAATCCCAAAGACAAATCACTGCATTAGGCAGCACAGACATATCACAATGAAAGACTGATGGTCCTGTTACATCAACGTCAGCACCTTGTACATCCACGACAGCACAAATAGCCTAAAATAGATACTCTGCTTAAAAAGCAAGGCCAGATTTGGCATAGAAATATGTAGAGAGTTCATTTAAAACTTCTGTTCATTCACAGCAAGATTCTGGGTCTAGAGAAGGTTCATGGAAATCCATCAGGAAATAATGACCTGGTCCCACTGAACCAATCAGGCTCCTAGATAAGGGAAAGTGTCTCTTCCCCAAATCCCATTTGTGCACATACACTAATCTCTGTTGAGATTAGAAAATGGAAACAGACATCATCAAGATGGAGACAGATAAATCGCTGTCCCCTGAACAGCTACAGTGATTTTATCCTGCCTCACTACCCTGAAGTGGAAAAACGCATACAAAGACAGATAATTTTTGTCAAGTATGCAATTTTTATCTACACTTACCCGCTGGCAGCCTCAAAACATAAATCTGGATTACAGTCTTCCCCTTAAATTAATCAGTTCTAAAGGTGTCAATGCCAATATACACCAATTCACTGTACAAGTTTTGGCAAATAAGGAAGAAATGGATTCATACAAGATGTAACAACTTCCTATACAGGAAGACATTTTGTCATTCAAACAACACCAATGCAGTAGAATCCTAGAAAAAAAAAAGGATACCCAAACATCCTAGTTATCACATACCTCTATGCAACCACATATCCACATACCAGAGGATAAAGATCTCTCCTCTTCATCCTTTCACAAAATTATCATGATATTGGTGGGAGCAACTTGAGAACTCTGCATAAGCAATCCTTATCAAAAAAAGTGTCGTTATTTATCTTCATCTCTTTTGTTTTCACTTAGGAATCACCAAAATCTCACAGACAGAGCAACAAACAAAAACTACTAGTGAAACATTTGATTGAATCAATACCTCTGCAAAAACCTGATGGAAGACCTAAATAAATAGGACATCAAAATTATAAAAGCTATGACAATTCCACAAAGCTACTGGCTACACATCACTAAGGATCACCCCAAACAAAAAGCTTGTGCAGGTCCATATGAATACAAACAAATATATGCAAACTTTACAACAAAAAATACTAATAGCAGCATTTCAAAGCACTGGATTTAGTTTTTGCCTCATAACTCCCATTAAATAGGGCTTGCACAGCTAGAATTCCATGCAACATGTCCTGTGGGCTTTGCAGTACAATTTCAGCAGAGTAACTGCCCATAGGTACTTGCATCAGTGCTCTGGCATCAGATAAACTAAATTAGAAAGACTCATAACTCGGGTAAACACAACTCCTGCATGACTGAAACCTTCCCTCCTCCTTACTTGTCATTGGCCAGGTCATAGAAGCGTTTATTCACACAACCAACAGACAACAGGGACACAGCATCCAAATAGGAAAATATTTTCAGCAGCATTTCTGATGGCAGGCTGGAAAACAAGAGAAAAAGGAATACTGTTAGACTCACCTGAAAACTCCAGACATGACAACAGCACAGAATTTTAATTTCAATCCAGAGCAGAACAGAAGAGGTGGAAACCAACAGCTTGTAAATACATGAATCAAAAATCACCTGAAGAGTTAAACTGCAGAGTTTGGGTTCCATCTCACTCTCTGGTAAATAGCATTTGCCTAAAACAATTCACCACAACTTATTCAAGTGGCACAGCACAATTACAAAAAAAGTTACAGTGTTGCATTTTCATTAAACTTTGTTAACTTTAACCCAGTTTGACATGAAACTACCTCATTCAACTTGGATTTCCCACTGCTTGTACCATGATTTTAACATTTAGTCCATAACCACCAGTATTTGCAAAACTGCAGATATATCACTCTCCCTCTTGGCTGTGGTATCACGTCTCAGGATGCACCAGGACAGAACTGCCCTAGTCAAACAGCAAGATCACATTCTACCTCATCATAATCTTCAAACTGCATGTGCTCAGAGGTCTCCATTTATGTCAAGAGAAGGATGTGCTTCAAAGGAAGAGCCAAGTGGCATCTTGAAAACAGTAATGCCCCTGTACATCTGGAAGGCTGCTTGAAATGCAGGTGCCATTCTAAGCAGGATAAGCAGAACACACCCTGGAGAGGAGCCAACACCACTTCTGTGTTAACCCACGGGAACCTCGTACCAGCCCAGCAGTACCTCGTAACTGCACTGAGTTTAACATACATGCATTTTACACTCTAATTTTCTTGAGCATTGAGTATGGTCACATCAAAATCACCACTGAAAATATAAGGTGCTGTGAAAGTCAACGCCCCAGCTGTGCCTCTCGTCCTTTTACTACTGTGTTATTTACAACTCGTGTTGATTTATAACACTATTTCAGAAGCAGAGAGCTTTAAAGGGTAGCATGATAATGTCAATACCTCAGTGTTTGTATTAAACTCAGAATCTTAGTTGTATTAACACAGAGGCAACATGCCAAAACTTCCACTGTTATGTGAAATAACTCATACACTGTAAGCCCAAAGCAGTTAGCGCACTCATTCCAGAGATAATTTAGAAGTGATACTTTTAAAAGATGCAAATTAACTAAAATAATATGCTTGATCCAGAATTTTCAACAGCAGTTTTTACAGCTGTATTATTTTCCTTTGAAAGTAGCTGAAAGGAATTTTTTTTTCTTTTTTCTCTCACCTTTCACACCAGTCCAACAGCATAAATGTACTGAACTGGCCATCCAATGCAAAGAGAGAAAACACTACACAGGAAGCTACCAAATGTCTAAAGCAAGGAAAGTTAATTACTTTTTCAGGTAACATATTCTTAGATCTTTTTGTAAAAATGTAACTAATTTTCAAAAAGAAAACAACTCACAATTATACTGAAAGTGCCCTGTCACTGTCGAACAGGAACAGATACATTTACCTTGCAGCAAACATACAGCAGCCACTTACTCCTCCCCCCTCATCCCATTCCACCATTCTCAGCCTCTCTAAACAAGATGAAAACCAAGAACCAAGAGAAAAAATATGAAGTTTAATTCTAAACTTCATTGGGTTTCATTGACATAATACAATAACAGTTTTTATTCTCATGGAACAACACTGCCCATCATGTGCAAAGGAATTGCTGAAGGCTTCACATGACTTGGAAAACCTACATACTCCTTATGAACTTAGAAAGGACACAAAGGAGAACCATGCCAGAAAACATTGGAAGGTGAACACAGGATCACAAAGCAGGCCAGGAAAGCAAAACTTTTCAACTCAGAACATTTGACATAGAAATCTCCAAGGTATAAATATAATTACTGCAAGCAGCCAAAAGAAGGCTCAGAGTCTGCAGGGGGTCTTCCACACTTACTCCTAAAGACATACTCACCTCTCAATGCACACACTTGGTTTTGGTTTTATGGTAGGTGTCAAACACAGACTTTTAATTCCAGCATTTATGGTTTCAGAACATTCTCCAGGCTTGGCAGCCAAGGTCCTTAACCTACTTGTAAGAAGGAAAAGCTGTTAAGAGTCCCATATTCACAAGATGAAGAAATATGCATATTGCACACACTTAGACACAACACTTCAACAAAGGCAGGATTTGGGGAATACATCACAAGGCAACTCATTACTATCAGTCTGCTGATTGGAGCAATTATGCCCAAGTTACAATACCTGACAGCAGAAAGCTGTCACTCCTGTGATCAATCTCTCACAGTAGTCAGAAGGGAAGAGTGTCCCTCCCCCAAATCAGTTTGAATCCAGTAGAGATCTATTACCCTTGGACAGCTGCACCACTGTGGCCACCACAACCAAGCTCACAGAGGCCCCTGCAGCAAATCAAACTCATTGATTCATTTTCTGGTTTGCAACATTACTCCAGAAACGTTTTTGAGCCATTCATCATTGCAAAGCTATTAAAAGATAGCAAACAAAACAATACCTTCACACTTCCTCAAAAACTGTTGAGGTTCAAAAAGAATTTCCTTGAATATACAACAGAATCATATGTGAAACAAAGCTGAAGTCTCGTTTCAGATATAACCCTGCTAAAATACAAATCTGAGAGATAAGTGTAATTTCAATAGGCAAAATGAGTATCAATGTTTCCACAGCTCATTAGTGTTGCATTATGTGGAATATAAATTTCTCCAGGATTTTCTTAAGAAAGGATGTTCTTTGATGTTTAATCTTTGTATACTTTCAAGCCTGAACAGCAAGAAAGATTTAATCCATGAAACAGAGAGCAGCTAACAAGCTCTAAGGGATGTCCAGGTGTTAGAAAGACAAATGACTTGTTGGTATCATTGCTGTGTTAAGGTTCAGGACTTGACATGCCTTAATGATTTCAGACCTAGGGGGAGCTTAACAAAGCTTGGGAAGAAGGATGCCCACTCATAGTGGACACAAAGAATGTCGAATTTATGGGCCACGAGGACACTTGGCAGAAGGCCCAAGATAAGGAAGAAACTATTAAAGCCAATTCAGTAATTGTGCTGAAATCAGCTCCAACTTCCAGCAGTGTGAGATCGCCACTACCAACCCAAAAAACCCACGGACTCAAAAGAAGAGAAAGACTGAGCAGGCAGACTAATTAGGACGAGAAGCAAAAGAATCGTTAAGCAATAGAAGACAGAATAATAACTAATAAGAGAGTGATTTAACTTGTAGCAAATGAAAACTAATTCCTTCCTTTGCTAAAATGTATAAAACAGTAAAAAGTTTTGATAGTTGGTGTGCTGGCTTTGTGGATTTGCCACCCAGCAGCCCCTTCTGTGCAGAACTCTAAATATATCAAATACTCAACTCTGTGTCTGGAACGGCCTCTTGCACACTGGGGTGAAGAGTCCTATTTTGGCAACATTAGCACATCAGAATTTGGACAGAAAGCAACTTGGCATATTTGTAACACAAATAAATTCTTACAATTCAACTGTCACACATTTTTCCAAGTTTTCTGCAAGGACTTTGCAAGCTGTAATTGCAAATACTATCATTAAGTCACAAAGAAATACCAAGACAGAGCTTCAATCTTAAATCAAGTCCTTACACTTCATACCCACTGATGCCACTGAGCAGGCAGAGCTCCCCATCCACTGCATTAATGATGTTTAAAACTGTCAGCAGACTTTCTAACACCTGGTCAAACCAACTCTGGGTTTCTGGGCCACCAATCATTATGGGGGAAAAATACCTAATTTTGAAGTATATGGGTACCATGTACATTTAATGCACACTCTTCTTAAGACTGATTTATGCTCAAAGAAAAATAAAATCAAAATAAATTAACAATTCTGCTCTACCTTGTCAATTGTGCAATGCAGAAAAAAAAATCCAAGACATTTTACTGAGAATTATTATAAGGACAACAAAATGACATGCATGTCTCAGCTTCGGTGCCAATCACTGATAGACCAACTAAATTAACAACTACAAAAAAAGTAGCCATATAACACATACAACCTGGAGGTCGAACAAGTGTTTTACCCATTTATCATTACCAAGAAGTACACTTAGATGATGAGGCACTAACAAACTGCGTTTTTCAAAAGCTGTTAAAGGGATTTAGAGACACAAGTCACGTTCAACAGCAGCAGAACTATCACTTCTCTGTGTTCCAGGGCAGGACATCCCAGGCTATTCTGCCCTGAAGCCATGCCAAAAGCAGAAGAGTTTGGGCACACTCTACATGGACACAACTTCACAAACTCCAGACATAGGAATAATTCACACAGGACACTGGATCCTGGATTTTAAAACACGCTACCTCGTACAAGAATAACCTGCACTGCCTGTATTCAGTTCTTCCTGCTCCTTTTAACCACTTCCCCCTCTTCTTTACCCCAGGGAGAAACATCTGAGAAAAGAAAAATTTTGCCCACACATGCCTTGAAAACTTTAATGTAATATTTATTCCTTTTGTCAGCTTCACTTCAAAAGAAAAATGCTAAACTTTTGCACCTTCCAAAACAAAAATATTCTGAAGGTGTGAAGAAACAATAGCAAACCCAATCCATGAACTATTTTTCAAGTACTGTGTGTGTTAAGATTTTAAATTGGCATTAACAAAATGCTTTTACACTGCATTGACAAAGCTCGGGCAGATAAACCCAAGATAAAAGTCAATGACAGCTGTTACTCCCCCTCTTTAGAGACTTCTAGAAGAGCTGAGATGCTCTTACTTAGGAAGCACAGTAACTTCAATTGCTTTTTCATTAGCTTTCAACCTGTGGGGCTCAGTGTTGTAACAGGATTTTCACGTTCACACCCTCTAATACTTGCAATGTTACTTGGATTTTTGATGGTCAGGAAACAATTGTCTTTCGAGTAACATTTCAAACAATGTATACAAAGTCTTAAGCAGTGAAAAAACTTGTCTCCTCCAAATGTTAAAGCATACCTGGGGATAAACAGAAATTATAATAATGCTTTGACTTGGGTTGGTTGTGGTTTTTTTTCCCTCAGATAACAATCCCGAAGTCATTAAAAGGTGGCTATTATCCTAACCCATTTGCAGGTTAAAAAGAAAAAAAATACCAACAGGGGTAATGAAAGTGCTAAGAAACGCAAAGTTGTACAAACAGGTTAGCAGAAAAATCTGCTTTCTCAACTTTGCCTGTAAGATTGATGCTTTAAAATTTTGGAAGCCAAATCTGTACTGTGAGAATTACGATAATCACACCTTCCATAGTGAAAGCCTCCTATTTATTACAAAGGCCTAACTACCCTGAACATACATAAATTAGCCACTATGCTAACTTTCTACATAGGCTATTACCCATTATAATACCTGCTCAAACCTCAAGGACACACCGAAGTTTAAGCTCCCGTTTCCAGGCAGAAAAAAAGTGTTAAACCCAGGCCTCTGTGCACCTGGCAACGCCTGCGTTTTCCCATTGCAAGGTGTCACCTCCATAGCGCCAGGGAGAAGAGAGCACCACGGCCATGAGGGTTTACAGGGCCACAGCCCTCACCGTGAAGAGTTTAGAGCTAGAAACCAGAGCCCTGGCGCAGGTGAAAGAGGTTTCCCAGAGGAGCAATGGGAGTTGAAGGAGAACAACAAAGCGCCCTCCCCGGACGAGATGAAGAAGGCCGAGCAGGCAGCGCTGGGCCGGCAGAGCCCTGCTCGGCGCGCCCCGGTTACCTGCCAGGGCCCGTCGCCATGGCCGCTCCGCCACACGACGACCGAGGCTTCGCGCAGGCGGCGGGGAGGGAAAAAAGAGCAGGCGCTGCCACCTCCCGTGGTACGCCGAGGGAAGGGGCGGGACGGCGCCAGCCCGAGGGAGGCGGTGCCCGGGAGCGCTGGCTCGGGGAAGGCGGGGCTGGGTTCCCGAGCAGGCCCTGGGGAAGCGTTAACGCCCCGCGGAGCCGCAGCGCTCGCAGCGGTGAGCGCCCTGTGGGCTCCGCCTCCCCGCGCCCCAGAGGGAACCCGGAGCTCTCGGGCACGGTGTTCTCGAGTCTCAGAATCACAGAATCAAATTAGATTGGAAACGATCTCTGAGATCATCGAGTCCAATCTGTGACCAAACTCTACCATATAAATTAGACCACGGCACAAAGTGCCACGTCGTCTTTCCTTAAACACCTCCAGGGACTGTGACTCCACAACCTCCCTGAGCAGCCCATTCCAATGTTTAATCGCCCTTTCCGAGAAGAAATTCTTCCTAATGTCCAACCTAAACCTCCACTGACGCAACTTGAGGCCTTTTCCTCTTGTCCTATCACTTACTAATTGGGAGAAGAGGACAATCCCTCTCTGGCCACAACTTCCCTTCAGGGAGTTGTAGAGAGTGGTAAGGTCCCCCTGAGCCTCCTTTTCTCCAGGCTAAACATGCCCCAGGCTAAACAGCTCCCTCAGTCACTCCTCATCACACTTGTGCTCCAGTGTCAAGTCCAGTGGGACAATCACTTCCCTAGTCCTACTGACCACACTGGTTTTGATACAGGCCAGGATGCCATCAGCCTTCTTGACTACCTGGGCATACTCTGGCTCATGTTCAGCCGCTGTCAAACAGCAGGCCCAGGTCCTTTTCCACTGAGCAGCTTTCCAGCCACTCTGCCTGGGGTTGTTGTGACCCAAGGGCAGGACCTGGCAGAGCACCTGTCCACATCCCTCTTGCCCTCTCCATCCGTGGAAACATCAGTTGCATCGTTTTGACACATCTACGTGTGCAAGGCCAAGAAAAACACGTATTAAAAACACAGCTTTAAAAGGGTGAGCGGGACAAGCAGCCCCCCCGCACGCCCCGAAACGAGCCAGGGGTCATCTCCCGCGGAGGGCGGGCTGTGGCAGCGGCAGCGGCAGCTGCGGGAGGCGCTGCGCATGGCGGGCGCTGTAGTGACTTTGCTGGGAGCCGCTCCCGGCGGCGGGCGGGAGAGGGAGCCCGCTCAAACTACCGCTCCCAGGGCCCGCCGCCGCCGCTCGCTGCCCCGCCGTCCCAAACATTTCCGCCGGGGCGGCGGCGAGCGGCGACCGGCGGCGGCAAAGGGTCAGGTGGGCTCCTGAGCTGGGGCTCTGGCCGCCCGGGGCGGGAGGCTGCCCGGGCGCTTCCCCGAGGCTTCCCCGGGAGAGCGGTGGCGAGCGGCACAAACTTTCTTTTAGGCTCGGCTGCCCCGGCCGTGCCCCTGTGAGGGCGGCGGAGCCGTGCCCGGGATGCTGCCCGCCTCCCTCGGCCGGGGCTGCCTGGGCCGCTGGCTGCTCGCCCCTCGGGGATGGGCGCTCCTGGACACCAGCACCGGCTCCTGCTCCTGCCTGAGGTGGCGGCACCATCCCCCGCTGCTGCTCCGGGCCGCCCGCCAGAGCTTCGGGACGCAGGCGGGAGGGCTGAGAGCTGAAAAGCCTGGCCATAATAGCAAAGATGTGTCCGTGCAAAGGGCGCTGAACGAGGAAACGCTGGTGTCGGCGGCTCAGAAAGGTAAGGCGGGTGATGCTGTGGCTGCTCAGAGGGGCTTGTGCAGAAACAGTTCCTGCTGCAGCTGAAGTTTTTTTAGCTTCGAAACTCAAGTATTTATAAAAAAAAACACAGCACACAGCGTCGGTTTCTCTTCACATTGTAGTTTGGAGCAGTCGTTACATCTCTGGGTATGCATTGCACAATCAGAACAAATTACGTGACTTCTAAATAACCTGTTGATTTAAGTCATGTCAGGCACAAGATGTAGGAGCCTCCCATTTTCCTTTTCAAAAGGGAAATCTATCCCATGCAGCCTGTCTCTAGGGCTGTTGAAAGAAGTTTGCCTCCAAGAAAAGTTGTCAAAGCTCTACATGTAGTTTCTTTGTGGGATTGCCATCCCTTTGGTTAGTCTCATTCACTTCAGTGAAAAGTGTTTACTACATAATTACCCTCAGAAATTCTAAGTGCTTTGAAATGGTTTATGAAAACACCTTCAACTGATTAGAAGGCTGCCAGAAATAGCTATTAAAGTTTGCTCCATAACTTGTATTTCACTGAAAGGCACACTTTCTCACTTTAAAAGATAAGTAGTCTGTTTCCAAGTACTCAAAAATATTTTTAAACAGGGAATCTCATATGACTTGTTTTGGAGTGTATACTGACACTTTTATTAGTATTTTAGATCAAAACTGTTAGATAAAAGCGAATCAAATAAACAGCAGTTAATTACATTAAATAAAACACATATTTTGGTCTAATATTCCCCTTTTTATTGTTTTCTTGATTGATAATTCTTAAAAGCAATTATTTTCAGTGCGTATAATTTATAAGCTTTCACTTCCTTATTTTTACCTCCCCTTTTCTTTGCATAAGGATTACAATGATTGCGGGTTTAGATCGTAACTTGAATACTGCAGTGCTAAATACCTCATTAGTTCTTAACAAATCTAGTTCTCATGTACCCAAAAAGTAGCAGCAATTGCTACTTTGATCTTGAAAAGATATATAGAGTAGGAAAATAGAAAATAATAAGGCTTAATACAGAGACGTAAACATGCCCTGTACAATACAAGAGATGTTCCATGGTCTCTTTTACAGTGATAAGGCATTATGGAAACTGCTACTGGAATTTTTTCTTCTGCCAAAATGTTATTTGAGCTGCAGACCAACAGAAGAGCATTAATGTAAGAAAGCCATGCAAGTCTTATTATCCAAGGTTGTAACGTCTATGCTGTTTTCTGTCTTATTTCAGTGAAAGAAGCTGGAAGAGACTTTACCTATTTTATTGTGGTGCTTGTTGGAATTGGTGTTACAGGTTATTTTTTTTAATTACATTCTCTATCAGAAGACACTTTTCATTAATTCCATCTGTTTTGCTAAGTTTTCATTCCATTTACTGTTGTTTCTGTTACAGGTGGTTTGTTCTATGTGATTTTTAAAGAACTGTTCTCTTCTTCTAGTCCAAGTAAGATCTATGGAGATGCCTTGGAGAAATGCAGATCTCACCCTGAGGTTGGTTTTTGATCTTTAGTCATAAGTTTATGCTTCTTTAGGTAGTAGCTGTCTCTCTTCAAGTCAAAATTTCACTCGAGGAATCTCATAAGCTATGGGAACACCCACGTGGTGCTTAGCAGACCTGCCAGTGCTTTTAGCTGACCAGAGGTGGGTCAGCTCCAGCCTGCGTTAGGACAAGTCAGTGCAAGCCTTGAGCCTGTGTGAATTAGTCTGCTAGAAGGCAAGTGGGCGTGCCACAGCACAAAAACTGATGCAAATACAGTCAGCCCTTCAGAGCATCTGCTTGTGTCACCACACAGAAAGTCTTAGGGACATACCTGAGTGCCTGCTAAATGTAGTACTTGAGTTCTGCATGTCAGAGAGGCAACTGGTCCCACTGAAGTTCTGTAGAGCTGCCTGCTGCCTTTTCTCAGCACAGTTACTCTGTTGTGACACTTCACTATGGTTCTGTCATTCTGTGAAGCACTGCATAGGTATGCAGGGATTTATTTCATTTGAAGAACAATTAGCATTCCTGGGGCTAACAGGAAAAGAGGTGGAGAACAGTCATGGGATCACACAGTCTTAATAGCTAGGTGTAAACAAAAACCAATGTAAAACTAGATTCTAAAAACCACGACTTCAGACAAAACATATCTTTCAAACAAGGTTACCACAGATGCCTTTGTGTATAACCTAGAAATGAAGTGACAAGTTGTTGCTAAAATTAAAACGAAGACTGCTTTGGAAGAAGTTTGTAGAATTAAAACTTCTTTCCAGTAGTTGCACGGTAAAACTTACCTTCCCTTTCTAACCAAATTTAAAGTAAGTTTAAAACTGAGTTAATCTCCTCTTGCTTTATAGCTCTGCAAAAAATACTGAATTTCTTAATTGGTAGTGTTTTTTAGATAATGTGAAGGGGAAAGCAATGCATTTCCATTTTAAACTTTGAAACATACTCTCTTGGACGAGACATGAACAAATATTTCATGCCCTTTTTTTTCCTTTTTATCCAAAATGTTAGTTTACACATCTTCATCTTAGAGAACAGTACAAATGAAATATATTAGTAGGATTTATTGTAGACATTTAATGTGGGACTGTACAGAGAAGGACTGGAATACAGAGGAATTTTCCTGACATTGTTTTCTTTCGTAAACTCTTCTCTTCTTGACATGTTAGATTCACAAGGGACATTTTGTTAAAAGAAAATGCATTCAGAGCAGAAACGTGAGCTGATACTGGAATATCTTTTTGTATGTGATAGCTTCTGACAACTCAAACCTCTTTTCTCTTGTAGATAATTGGTGTTTTTGGTGACTCTATCAAAGGTTATGGAGAGGCAACAAGAAGAGGAAGACGACAGCATGTCAGGTACCCCTTGGTGTTTTCCCCATACAGACATGAGTTTTTGCACAGCAAAGATATTTTTGGGTCACAAGTTAGTTCTAGATTGATGAACTATATGTGATGTATCCTGTCACTGTTGATTGAACATAGAAGTGTTTGGCAGTACCTCTTGTGAGGCATATATCACTAAATACAGTGCACATACTACATAAAATACCAATTCTGAGTGCCTCAAAACAGGCAATGGTCATCCCAGTAAACTTAGAGCTGGTCTGTCCAAAAAATAGGATGAGTCTGAAGAGAGTAGTACAGAGGCCTAGGTGAGCATGTGGAGAGCAGGATTCTGACCAAAGTTTGCTGTCTGTTCTGAGCTGATATGCAGAATGCTTTTAGGTACTTGAGGCCACATCTCTACCGTGTGTTTAAGAGAACATCTCTCACCTGAACCTTTCATGAGTGCATCTGCTTATTACTTTCCTTTTGAGAGAAGCAACAGAACTATTTCTTACAAAATGTAAATCCTCCCTGCATTGCCTTTATTGGGTTCTTTGACTTTGGTGTATGTTTGATGAAGTTTCATAGAGGATGAGACCACATAAGCCCAGATACACAACTTGAACGATGAGGTTGAGATTTGTTTTTGTACAAAGGAAAATTACTTTTACTGGTCGAAGTTTTACCTCTTCACCAGACTCTTTGAAAAAGTGTTTAAAGTGAAACTGCTAAATGAGAGGATATGCACAAACATTTTAAGCACCTGTCACAGTAAAACAAACTGTGTAGATAAGTAAATGTACTATCAATCAGGTTTCCTAGTATTTAATTTCCATCATTTTGAATGTCTATTATTTAAAATAAATTTTTGAGCTGAGAACTGTGTAAGACTGTAGAGTTTGCATCTGCAGTATAGCGATGACCTTAAATGCCTCAAAAATGTATGGGGTTTTTTTGTGTATAAAAACCTTGAACATAAATTTACCACAACAAGGCACTTCATTCATATTTGTTCTCTCTAACCCATCGTGTCACCTTAAACTGTATTGGAGGTTTAATTCTCAGTGTGTACCTGAGTGTGACTGATGGAAATAAGATCTTGGTGGGTAGTAATTTCGGTAGGAAACATAAACTGGCACCAGAACTCTTGGTTGGCCACTGTTTTCCCAAAGATTCATGTTGGAGATCTGATAACAGTGTCAAAGTTACACAATTTCAGCAGAACAAAATTCTTGCCCAAGTAAGTAAAGCACATAATAAGTTCTTTTAACCAAGCTGTGGTTTGACCAACCTGATAATTAAGTTGACAAAACATGCTTTGTGTGTTTTGGCTTGCTAACTTAGTTTAAGTGCCTAAAAAACCCCGTCAGTCTTAGTGATGTGGGGTCCCGTTCTGTATGTCAGGCTCCGAATCTGGGGGTTCTTTGGAATACAAGGAATTTCCATAGTCTTCAGCAATGGATTGCTTTTGAGTTTTGAGGGGAGGACTGGGGTGAGGACACTTAAGCATTTTATCTCTTAATCCTCAACAGCTAATTAGCTCTTCTAACTCCACTAGTCTTTAGGCACTCACAGTAAAGCTTGGGAGGAGCAGTAGAGAAGGAACCCAAGGTAGCATAAGGACACCAGCGGAATACACTTTCTTACAGAATAAGTGAGCAACTCCTCTAAGTAAGTTTAAATTTGAAGTCTTAACTAGCATATAATATGTCTCCTTGCTGGGTGGTTGGGTTTTTGTTTTGTCTTGCTGTTTTAGTCACATTGAATACGTAAAGGACGGACTGAAACATATGCGTTTGAAGTTCTATATTGAGGGCATTGAATCAGGGAAACAGGGAACAGTCCATGTGGAAGTCAAAGAGGTAGGTACAATTGCTTGACATACCTGACAAGCTTAATCTTTAATTTAAACTACCAAAGAGAAAAAAAGTGTGAATTTTTTTTCTTTTCAGAATCCTGAAACAGGAAGATTTGAGGTCCGCTACATATTTGTGGACATTGATACCTATCCCAGAAGAACTGTTGTCATAGAGGACAACAGATAGCCAACAATCAAAGCTCCTGCCTTATCTCACTGAGTATTGGATAATACTGGTGTAGCTAGCCTACATGTGAATTGTGTGGTGTTACCAATTGTGTCTCACAGCTTCAGGGTTGTGTTACAGGAAGCAGCCTCTCAGGGCCTCCACTAAGGGCCTTTGATAATAACAGATATGGGGTTTAAAGTGAAACCAATGAAATATAGCAGAGCTATCACTTGCAGCAGATACTCTTGACATAGGAAAATAATGCCTCATAATAAACAGTTTAATGCTGGATAATAATGTACACCCAAAACCTGAGTTTTCCAAATTTTTAGGTTTGGATGGGGAGGTTTTGTCTTCCTTTGCTTGGATTTCCCACTACCACTGCAATAAAGAAAGTGGTTTTTTAACTAGACAGAACTCTACTGTTTTCATTCTGGATGCCTTGGTAGGTAAGAAGGTAAAATAAGAATATTAGTGATGCAAAAGAGATCTAGCCCAAAGGCATATAAGGGTAGGAATGGTGGAGGCACCCACCCATGACAAACAACTGAAGATAAAGACTTCAGTATTGGTGTTCTTCTAAATAAATCACCAGCACACAGAACATCAATACCATCTGCTCTTTCCAGTGTTTGCCATGCTGTCCTGCATGGTTGTAGCAAGGTGGAGGTCGGCCTCTTCTCCCAGGCCACTAGTGACAGGGCAAGAGAAAATGGCTTCAAGCTGTGTCAGGGGGGTTTGGGTGGGACATCAGGAAGAACTTCTCCATGGAAAGTGTGGTCAATCATTGACCACCAGGGAGGTGGTGGAGTCACTGTCCCGGGAAGTGTTCAAGGAACGACTGGACGCAGCACTTAGTGCTGTGGTTTAGTTAACAAGGTGGTGTTTGTGCAAAAGTGGCACTTGATGATCTTGGAGGTCCAACCTTGATGATTCTGTGATTCAGTGAATATAGCTGTATTACTTGACAGTCTCCTCTTGGTCACATCCCTCTAGATTATCACTCCCACAGGGAAAAAAGAGAAACCACAGTATCTGTAATTAACTCCTGATGTTCTCATACTTCTGATTGGTGACGTGGGCTGTGCCCCGGATGAATTGTGTAGCACAGAGAGTCTTTTTACCATGCAGTGCTAGTTACACTCCTGTTGGCAAAAAGCTGTATTTATAGAGGGGATTTTTATCTCTAGAAGTGTTCTGTAATTTCAAGAGAACATTTTGTATTTACTTTAAAGCTGCTCTTTAAGAAAACTGTTGAGCTCTGAGTATCGTCATGTTCAAAATGTTTTGAAAACCAAAATATTCTATTTAAACTTCTCTCCTTCCCACCTTGTCTGCATCTAGAAATGGTGTTTATCAAGGCATGTCCTTTGTCCATAAATTGCTTCTCACTTTTTTTTAGTGCCTGCATCACCTTGCTAGCTAAGCAGATACACAAGGATGCATCTCTGTATTTCATGAATCGGGGGCACAACTTGAAAGAGCATGACTTCTCCTGCATTGTGAAAAAGCTGACAATATACTTGATAAAATGAAGACAAAATAAAAAGTAGAAGAAATCCACCTTTACATGAGCTTAGATATATTAGTGTTCTTAATTTGAACAAATGACATATACAAGGCTCAAATGCTTTCCGGTGTCACTGGAGGAAAGCTTTTAGTAATCCTGTTTCTAGGGACATCTCATCTGTGAAGGAAAAAAAAAGAACCTCATAGCTGGATTTATCATCCTTCTCCTAAGTAGATACCTATCACCAGCAAGATTATATAAGGCCCATGAATTTTTAGGAGTATTAAAGCTTTATATGTGTGTAGTTTGGCTGCAGAAAAAGAAATTAAACATTTTTTGCTAACAGAAGTTTTATGGGAACTAGTTACTTTTTTCCATATTCCTTCTGAGGCTGAAGTTCTCTTGGTCATTATGGTCCAGGCTGGCACCCATGCTTAAAAAAATTTTCTTAAATTCTGTTTCATGCAATCACATATATGAAAACACCTTAATCAAAATTAGGTGAAGATTAATTTTGCAGGGCATCTGGAATAGAGAACATTGATCTCTTCTGCAGTACCACTTTACATGCTGGTAATTTGCACTGCAGGGGAACAGCTGTGTTCACTGAATTTAAAAAGAATGTTTCAGAACACCCCTGTTGTAATTCTGAACTGTTAGCCTCAGTTTTCCTTATAAATCTGCCCCTGCTTCACTGGATTGTTGCACTACCAGTAAGTCATGCAGAGATCCTTCTCCATGGCAAGCAGCTCAGTGTTCCATCCTCTCACTGGATGATGCTTAGCTGGGGAGACAGCAAAGTAACTGAAAGGTTTAGCAGTAAACACAAGCAGTAACCAAAGGACTGTTTCCTTTTTAAAGCTCTTTCTTCATTTTCTCTTGGGAAAACACAAAATCACAGCATGTGCCAGTTACTTTCTAATGTGAAAGTATCGTGTTATTGTTACTAAAGCATTGGGGGAAAAAAAATCGGCCAGCAAGTCAGAGCTGAAGCAATTATGTTCGCATGGAAATTAAAAACATTTGCCAGAGTTCACAGTTTGATTGTTGAAGAATTAATAAAAATATATATGCTTAAAATGCCCTCCTTTAGGAAGTGAAAATATGTCACTCACCAGTGAAATGTTGTTTTTCCAGAAACACTGTGTGACAGATTACTCAAAATGTATTTTGGGTAGGTGTACATCTTGGTCTTAACTTTCCTGTGTCTGCATTAATTTTTGTGGATGCCAGAACTCGTGTATATAGCATAAGCAGCCAACATCTTTAGAGCTAGTTTGTGGGAATAATAATGTTACTGTGTCATCTCTCTGACCTCTCTGAGCCTGGGACCTGTGTATACTTGCTACATAGTGACAAAAAGAAATACCCTTTCAGGAATTAATTTAGTGAAAACTTTAAAATATTTTAAAAAAATTATTAGTCTTTTACTAAGCTTCAGTAAACAGAAGATCTTGCAAAGAAAATGTGAAATTTTAGACTGGGAAGCAAAACTGTTGTGCACGACTTGATACATAAATATTTCCAGCATGGAATTCAAGTTTCAACACCTGATTTAGTCAGTAGAGTCACGGTATTGGAAATGGTTGCAAATAGGTGCGTATCTGATACAAAAAACTTCAACAAGCTCACTTAACAAGCAGAGAAGACAGGGATGTGATTAAGACAATTACTGTATCACATGCCAACTGCAGAGGTAAAAAGTCAGAGATGTGTTGGGAATTTTCACAAGTAGTTTCAATTCACTTTGCTCTCAGTCTCTTTTACTATCACAAGGGATGCTATCCATCCTAATACTCATGGGATTATTCCAGTATGTATATTGTCAGCAACCTATCCTGTTACAGATTACACCCAAAAAACATTGAGGACACATTTTGAGTCAAAGCCCACTTTTAGGACTCATTGCAGCCTGTAAACTGGCAGAAATACATAAGGCAAGCACAGAGACTGGGGAAAAATTAAAGGACAAAAGTTTGAAGGAGCAAGCTTAGAGATGACAGTACAGGCTCATAACTGATCTCTGTATATATGTTGTGAAGTCTGCTTGAAGGTCTGGAATACAGCTGGCACTGGAAAAACAGAAATTCAAAGGCAAAAAGATCTTCCTCCTCTTTTTGAGAAGTGTAGAAAAAAGGCTTAGTCCCTAGAGAGGTGTTCAGTTGCTCGAAATAGAGAATAATAGAACTCCAGTAGAAATTTTCCTTAGGCATTTGGGAATGTATATAATTATGATATACAGTGATTCTGAACAGTACTATAAATAATTGAACAGCAGAAGTATTTGATAGTTTTTCTTAGTAAATTCTCAGGGTTTTTCATTCTGTATGTGTTATGTAAAATAATCTATAGGAATTATAGAAAAATGTGAATTCGTACCATCTAGTATTCAAATTCAGTGTATTTATATTTTCTTAATGATATCTAGTTAAAAGTTGAAAATGTAGCAAAAATATTGCAACTAAAACAAAACAAAGGAAATGAAATTCTTAAAAATCTTTTGTGGAATTCTTGTGATTGTCCTAGGAGGAATACATATAATTCCCTTTGTCTCATATTGGGTATGGAACATTTGTAACTCAGCAAATAAAAATATTAAGCACAAATACCTGTTTCAGTAAAACAGATTAGTGTGGAAAGCCTGTTTGCCTCTCAATGTTCAGCATCAAACTACTGCATTTCATTATAATATCCATGTAAAAAAGTAATACCAGTTATGGGAAAAGGATACTAAGGGAGGGCTGCCCTCACCTGCTCCGGCCCAGAGTTATCCTGTGTCAGGTTAGCCTTGGCCAGCACCCAGAGCTGCTTCCCCCACTGCAGGATGGGCGTGGAAATGGGGAACAAGACAAATGAGAAATCATGGGGTTTGTGATGAAGACAGGGTGATCCCTTGCCAGTTACAGTTGCAGGTGAACTAAACTTGAAAATGAACTCAATCCATTGCCTCTTGTTGTCTGTGTTGCTGGCAGAGCAGCAGCGTGGGCAGTGTGGGCAGTGCTGAGCACCCAGGGGGGCTGGTGACAGTGGAGCCTTTACTTCCAGATCACGTACAGGTGTCTGCCTCCACATCTTAAAACCTCCTGGTACTGTGCTGGGAAACCTTTCCAGGATAATTGTGTTTATCCAGCCTCTATTTAATTATGATTCCCCTTTATCAGAATCACAATTATCTTCCCTAGCATGAGATGCTCTCTTGTATTACTCCCCACAATTAACTCTATTAACCTTTTATTCAAACCCATTTTTACCTTTTATGGAAACTGGGTTGTTTTTCAATTTCAATCCTAATTCTTTTTTTTTCCATTAAAAACATAACAATCTTAGCCATAACAACCTTTTATTACAGTTATACACATATTAAATCATGGCTATATTCCCTGAGATGTGATTTGCTTCGTTTGTGCTACAACCTTCATAGAGGAGCTAGAAGTGAATTGCTCTTTTGTATGCTGTCTGGGGCTGTGCATTATCCTGTGTTTTAATAAGATGAAGCCAAATCCCAATGCCAGAGTGAAGATTGGCAAAATGCCACCAGTTGCTTTTCGGTGTGCTGTCTGGCGAGGTCCAGATGCCCTCCCCTCCTCTGTGTGGCTGCAGAGCTCCCACAGGGGTCTGACACTGGTAAGGATAATAGTGGTAGAGAGAAATAGCTGAGACATCTCAGAATTCAAAACAGCAGCTTTCTATCAACTGCCTTGAGCATAAAAGCCTCATAATAAGCCACAACTATTTTTCCCTGAAAACATCCATGAAAAATATCCTGCTGTGCTAATTTTTTGTATTCTTCACACTTGTTTTCCCTGAATTTTTCTTTTAACACTTTTTTTGTGGGGAGTCCTGCCAGCCTCTGCATATATTTCTTTTTTCCTTCAAAATACTGTGCTTGACTTCTGTATCTCTGTGTCTCTTCTTTAATTTAGTGGGATAAAAGATGAACTCCCTCAACAGATCATAAACGTAACATATATTATATAAATATATAATATAATAAATATTTTTATGTTCTTGACTTCATCTTGAAANACATTCGTAGACCTATGCATAAAACCACTATAAATATATAATGTAGAGCATATATGTTATATAAGGTATATTATGTAGACATAATGATACCTATATATTTATAGAAATTATGTAATAAGCGTAACATATATTATATAAATATATAATATAATAAATATTTTTATGTTCTTGACTTCATCTTGAAAGCTCTTCATGTAACATCAAAATAAACCAACTTCTAAGGCTGTTCCAAAGCAGACACCTGCCATTACTGACCAAATCATGTTGCAGAGCTGGTGTTCAGGGATGTTCTGAGATCACTTAGTTCCACGTAAGCCACACGGAACTAACAAGTGCTGAATTGTGGGCAGTGGGTTCGGCTGACACCTTCATTTCTACCTGATATCCAACACCCCATCCAAACGTTCAATGGCTGACATGTACAAAAGCTCCAGACATTTCTCAGTGGCAAACACTTCAAGGTGAATTATGAAGAAATCAGATAAGCAAAAGGATGTGACTTGTGTTAAGATTAAAGCCAGTCAGCTGTAATCTCTTGTGTATTGAGTGAATCATGATGGCAGTTTCTTCTTAATTGTAAGTTTCTTCCTGCATTGTAATGATAAAGGCCAGTAAAGTAGTATACTGTATTTGCTGGTAGTTGTCAGTCTTTGGGATGGAATTAAAAGTGGAAGTATGTGAACATGGTTTTTGTGGTTTTGTAAAAACCTGCATTTTTCATGTGGGAAATATTAATTCTAAAGCAACTGCCAGTGTCTCCATCAGCCCCGTTTACCCACAGGCTATACCCATCAGGCTGTTCCAGGCACACAAGGGGTGTGACATAGGGACTTCCTTTTCATGGAGGACTGGCTCCGTGCTTCCTCAACAGAGTGTTCCTACATAATGTCTCCAAAATAATTACCCACCACAACACAAATTTCAATACATACACACAATAAAAGAATAACTAATACTCTAAAAAATTAAATATCAAGAAAATTATATGTATTCCATGGACTGAAGTCAATGTTTTTAGATTTAGCACATTTCTGTGAACATTGCCAGGTAATGCTAATACCAGTGAGCAATCTTGCTGTGTAAGAGCATTAAATACTTTTGCTTTTGTTCCCATTCAGATGTGGTTACATCACTCTCCCTTGCCATAGAGTTCAGGAGCAACCAGCACATCCATATCCCTGTTGAGGTCATTGTGATGACTTATAAAGGGTTCTGCTGCTGTGCCAGCTGGTGTCATACTCGTGGGAGTCTCCATCTTTCAAATGGCAGACATCTGATGGCTTTCTAAAAATATATTCTACTCAGTCTTGGAGCCCCGGGGAAGGTTCTTGTCTCTAATTCAAGGGTCCTTCTTCTCTTCCCTGGGAATAAGAGGCTGTTTGCTGGAGGCCACCTGCAGGCTGGTCTTCTAGACCTCTGCATACCACACATGTCCCTCAGGCCATGCTTTCTGCAGCAATTCCATGCAGATCTTACTGGGATTTTAAAGACAAGAAATAATGTGGGTATTTTTGGAACTGCCCGTACATCACCACTGCCTCACACAGGGTTATGTGAAAATCACATTTTCACACTGAAATTACTTGCTTAGTAGAAACAAGGACATGTTAGCAATGATACAGATATTTTCTTCATCACATAAATGGGTAATGAGCACAGAGCTGGGACTCAGAAAATGCTGATTCTATGAGAAATTCTCTTATCCTTCTCTTCCATGGGCCTGGAGTGAGTATTTTTGTCTTTCTTTCTGCTGTAATAATCACTTGTCCCAAATGTTGTGAGAATCAGGTAAGGAACTGAAGCTGCAGAGAGCCTGGACAGGTAGGCATGAGCCCTCAGAACAAAATAATGAGTTTGAGGTACCCAGAGGGATGGGTTTTCAGAAACCTTTGATCACATTTCCTAAGCACATTTCAAGTCAGTACTGGAAACCATTTTTCCAGGAAGATGATCCAGAAGATTATCACTTCTGTCTAACAAAGTGTATGGTAAAGACATTGTTACATAATATGTCACAACATTAAGGAAACAAACACTATTAACCTTTCTCTCAGGCCATTCATCACAAAAAATCCATTATTATAACAGAAGTTTCTTAGGAAATTGGTAATTTTAGGACTGATAATGAGAGGTCAAAGTGTCCAGTAGCCCAAGCCTGGCATTCCTGGATACACCACATGCATGCATTGCAATTAATCTCCAGTTTTGATGAAAAGGTTTTAGGACTGGAAAAGCACATGACAAGAGGAAGAAGCTTACTTTTAAACTCAGACCAAAGAATTTTATGCATAGCAGNAACATGACAAGAAGAAGAAGCTTACTTTTAAACCAAGATTATAAAACCTCAAACCAAAGAATTTTATGCATAGCAGCACAAAACCCATCACTTGAGGACAGTATGAAATTCTTCATGCATATAAGGAATAAAACATTTCTCTGAGCTGGCTGCAGCTTTCTTATGATGCACACAGCAGCCACAGCACTGTGTGCACTATGAGCACACATATTGCTCCACAATATAATAGGCTGCATGGCTAAAAGCCACAAAGTTGAGAGCAGATCTTGATTCTCACATGGCGAAAGTAAGGGATGCTGCAGAAAGAATTGAGCTTTCCTAATGCTGAAATGAGAACTTTATCAGGAAATTATAAATAATATTATCCTAAGCCTATTCACCTTCTTTCTCGACTCCCTACAGCATTCCTTCTGCAATCTTTCTGGATGTTAAGAAACAGTAAACAACCGTCAGTAAGTCCTTTAGCTGCAGAGAATGCACAGTCCTGCAGCTTTTTCCATAATTTGTAGTTTAGCACCACCTTCCTAGGCAGCAAAGAATGGCAGCTTTGCACTGCCAGAACGTTTGGCTTGAAAGCCTTAGAACAAAAAAGAAAATGCAAAGTAAGGTGGTTATTTCCCTTTCTGTTTTAATTACTAGACATTTTTGATAACAAGATAGCATTCTCTGTCCTCAACAATTTTGGAAGCTTATCAGTTTTTAGAAACTTTTTTAGAAACTTGTGGAAAGTTTTTAGTAGTGCTCCCTGTAGCACTTCAGTTACAGCTCTATAGTTGTGGTTCTGTGCTGGCACAGTTTCAGGGCCCATCACTTGTGTTTCCAGTCATGAAAATGGAAGTTTCTAATGTAGACTGTATTTTATGCTGAATATAGTGTATTTTAGTATTTAAAAAGGAGCTTGTGAATGTTTGATGTGAACATGGTACTTTTACTCAACATTCAAAGGCAACAAATTTCAACCTATTTTCTGCACTTCTTCATAAATTTCTGTTAAGGTGAGAGTTTCAAAGCCTCATTGAAAAATAAACAGAATTGGCAATAGTAGTCTGTAGCCTCGTAGTCCAAAATATAAGTATTTTCTTCCATAATCTGAGGAGTTGGTAATAAAAATAGTAAAGGTGACAGACATAATGGGTAACTGACCGGCATTAGTCCATACCTCAAAGAAAATTCATGCAAAGCATGTAGATTTTTTTAAAATTAATTCTTCAGTTTTCCATATTTGTGTTCCCCAGCATGCCCTCACTTGCATGGGGCATGTCTAGGATCATCTACCCAAGAATAAGCTTAATCACAAAATTACCTTACAGTCACCCTCTGCAAAACCTTCTAGACTGAGCTCCTTATCTTGTGACCCAGAAGCTGCAAATATCCACCATGATATGACCTGTTTTACAAAATTCTCACCTACTGATTGTAGTGGTTTAGCCCCGGCCAGCGGCCAAGGACCCACTAATACTGCTCTTTTCCCCCTTCCGAATAGAACTGTGTTACTAAACCATGATAAGAAGTGCTGGCAGAGGAGCAAAATCAGGCTGAGACAAGGTCAGTGCTTCTAAGTGATAAAGTGAATTTATTACAGAGTCAAAGGAGCAAGCAAAAACAAAGGAACATCTCCTAAACATTCTTCCTCTGCCGTCCTCCCATCCCCCCCAAAAGCTTCACAGCCCTCTCTCTTCTCCCAGATCGTAAGGGGAACCGGGGAGGGGGTTTTCTCTAATTAGTTTAGTCCTTAGATGCTCAGGTGTTTCCTCTTCTTAGCAATTATA
>VZRZ01002841.1:2253113-2297361 GCA_013398175.1 Climacteris rufus
AGTTCACTCCCTCCTGCACCATCTCTGCTCCAAGTTTGATTAAAGTTTCTCACCACAAGCTTTGAAGATGCATCAGTTCTGATGATGCAGGAACCTCCTCCTCCATTGCTTCTCTTCTTTGGCAGACTGGCAGAGTTTGCTGGCTTTCATATCTGATGTTTCAGTTGTTCTTCTCTGTTGTTTGCTATACTCCCTCTCCCCTGCCTAACCTACAACCTACATGACTACAGGGTTACATGGCGTGCGCGTGTGTACTACAGAGATTGCTTCTTAAATGTACTGTCGCAGAGGCGTTTCTGTCCTTCCTAATTGGCCCAACTGTGGAAAACAGCACATCAATCTCCCAGGAGCCACCAGAGATAGGCCCTGACCAGACAGCTGTGGGAGCTTCTGGAAGCTCCTTACAGGAGCCATCTTTTGGCCCCTACCACACCCAAAAAGCTAGACCTCCCAAACTTATCAAACCACCACACTGATCCCTGAAAAAAAAATAAGGTCTGCATAGTTGGTGCTTGGTTTGATGCTTCCCAAGGGTATTGTGAAAGAGGGGCTGGAGAAGGGTCTGTGGGCTGCCCACAAGCAGGAGTTACGGACTTAGGTCACTTTGATGTCATGCTTTTCTTCAGTGTAATCCGTCTTTTGTCATGAATAACAGATGAATAAGTCAAAATTTTGTGGACAGTGAGATATTTCTACCTGGTCTGGTGAAGACATTGGTTTGCCAAGCAGTTTTCCATCTTTCAGGTAAATGAACTTCGTAATTAACTCCTGAGCATGGTATTTGCATGAAAATCATTCCATTAACGACGCTCCCTTTGTCTCCAGCTGCTGCACTTCAAATTTGATGGCATTGCTGTGTTGTTAGACATTTGAACAGAACAAAAAGCATACAGAGAGAACAGAAGGCACACAGAATTAGCAATTATTGTTTGATGAATACAGAGTGATAGCGCCAGCTATAAAAGCTGAAAAAGTTGTGCTTACAGTTCTTTAACAACTTGGAATTAAATTTTACACAATGAGCATCTGTTATCAGTTGATTTTCCTCCACACTCCAAAAGCTTCAGTCAAGATAGTTTGCCCATTTCTGGAGCCAAGGCTGAACAAAAGATGTGTCACTGCTTCTCCTCTGCCTGATGTAAAGTACCAAGACCTTCTGTCAGTTCCAGCAACCTCCAGCTTGAAGCAGGGATTTTGGATTTGCCTACAGGCAATTTGTGCAGCAGAAATTTGCACTTTTTCGCCATGAGAATCCAGAAAAACTTTTTCAATAAATAAAAAAGTGATAGTTGCACTTGTCTGCTTTGCACAGAGCAAGGCCAATGCCCTCTGCCTGCAGTTATTCCCCAGCAATCGGGACAGAGCAGCCATCAAATGCCTTGGAACATCCAAGCCTAGGCACCCCAGGGTGACCATACCTCACACTGCCATGGCTGCTGTGTCATAACCAAGTGAACATCCTGCTGGGCAGCAGGAGATCCCCTGGAGCCTTGCAAATAGCCTATTCCCACCGTCTCACTCTTTCCTACAGCATTAATAGCAAGCAACAGGGAATAGCTTTCCTGTGAATTGTAGGGCAATAAAAGTGCTGAACAGCTATAAAACAAGTGTCAGAAAATGACATCAGAGAGGATCCAGTAGCAGTAAGATGCTGGAGACATGCTCTTTGTCATGAGAAAATCTAAGTGTGGCTTTGAGTCATTCCTTCAAGCTGTGAAAAGCATTGTAGGCATCTGCATTCTGTGTGCACAGCTATTAGAGACAACATACAAATATTGCAAGATACAAGATATCCTGTAGCCCAAAGTGGAGCTAAGTAAAGAAGCGAAGAAGCCAAAGGAATGCCGTGTCTTTTTGGGTGGAGAGGATCCCAGAGCACCCACAGTTATCCATTTCCCCTTGGAAACTGACACCTTTAAGGAATTTAATGGGCAAGATAAGTTCAGTCAGAACTATGCACTGTGCTCTCCCCCTGGTATGTTTCCACAGATGAAGGACAGAAGAGCAACCTCCCTACTCCTGATGGTCATTTTCCACTCGCAAAATATGCAGGACACAGTCTAGGGCAGCTTGCTGCCAGACAGAGTTGGAAAGCATTGCCTAAAGTGGGTGGGTCTTTAGTTTTGGGGAATGAAAAAAACAACCCCTGGAAAGCATCTCAATGTTTATTGAAGGCAAGAGCAGGCAAAGCACCAAGCTGGCCGCAGTGCTCTACCAATGTGCTCTGCCAATGCAGCTGCAGGGCTGCCCAGGGACTGGGCCTCCTCTCTGGGCCTGGTGCTGTCATGGTGGTCAGACAAAAGGACTCTGTACTCCTTGTAGTGGTCTCCTGCTGGCACCAAGCACAGGAGCAGGTGGAAAGGCTGCCTGCAAAGTGGGCATATTGTGCTCTGTCTGGCTCAGTGCTGGATGCAGGCAGAGCAGAATCCATGGAGCCAGAAGGGGACATAGACCTGTCCTCAACATCCTCCAGGCAGATGGGGCATTGTGCTGCCTCCTCTAGCCCTGCCCAGAGCAGCTGGCTTGTGCCTTCCCCAGGCAGGCTGCACCTCAGAGAGGTGCCAAGGGAAGCTCCTGCCCAGACCTGAGGGGAAAGCAGGCTGGGACACAGGGCCCTGTGCAGGGCCAGCACATATGGCTGTGGTGGGAGAGGCTCCATGTGGTGATTAGCAGGATCCAGGGCAGGGCAGACACGCAAAGCCAGCCTGGGATGTGCAGTTCTCTCTGCGCCCCCTTGGAGGTGGGCTCCAGAGAGGGAAGAATGGAGACCAGCAGGGGAAGCCCACCCAGATTTCTTCAGCACCTCCCCAGTGCTCAAGCTGCCTGGGGCAAGATGTCTGGGGCAAACTGTGGTGAGCTGTCGGGGGGCCCTGGTGAAAGAGCCGGAGCCCCCAAGCCCCAGAAGTGCCCATGCTCTTCACCACACAGCAGCTGGGCATGTGCCTTCAGAAGGTCATCAGGAACTCTGGGCCATGTTTGGTGCTGCTGACATCTCTGGTTCTCTGCTGGTGTGCCTGGTCCCAGGACAGACCCCAAGGGTTCTATGCAGCCCTGTGGAGCTGGGTAGAGAAGCAAGGAGTGCTGGAAATGGGTTTGAACCTTAGGGTCAACACGTGATGAAAGGCCAGTGTACCAAAGACAAAGCCCTGTCAAGACAGGCAGCCCCACAATACAGCAGGGGAGCCCTAGTGAGCTCCTCAGTGCCAATGGAGGGAGCACCCCAACTCAGCTCCTCCGAGGACTCCACTGAGGGGGGACGTTCTTGCCCTTTGCCCTTTGAGGAAAAGGCTCTGAGATGACAACTGAGGTTGGAAGGGACCTCTGGAAGCCCCCATGTCCAAGGTCCCCACTCAAGATGGGTCAAGATGTACAAATATAGATACTAGAGAGAAATTACTTGAGAGTAAACAGCTGAGTTTTTAATCCCATATCATATTCTGTCAGGCACTGTCTTTTTGGTCCTCCTAGTGCTAGTCTGCCATTGAGTGATCAACAAAAAATACAGCTAATTGTTTTACTGGAAACAGGTCCAGCCATATTCAGTGTTTATCCTTCATGAGCAGCAGCAGTTGTACGCTGTATGTGTTACTGAATTCTTCACCCACCAATGCTGATAGCTGTGAACATTTTCAGTGTAAATTTGAAATAGCCTAACACATATCCTGAGAAATTAGTTTTCCCACTGTTCTCTGTCTTCTGCTCTGACTTGCCCTGTTATCACTTCCATGCAAAAGTGGAAAGAGCCAGGTTTCCCTGCCTGGGTAGTCCATGGCAATATTCAGCACCTGATGAACTCACATATATGTTTATTAATTATTTCAGTGCTACAACTATTTGTCTTTCTGCTACTACCTGAACTTCTGTGGCCTGTGATAACTTATTTTCAGACTTCTGTTAATCATATTCTTAGTAGCTATTAAAATTATTTGCATTGTTATTTTTTAAGTTATTACCTCTAGCACTCTAGACCTTAGTGAAGAACTGTGGAATATAACACTTCAAAACTTTACTGTTTTCTGTCTACTCTGGAAGACCAATAATTCAGTAACCTGTTTTTAAAAGTAACTGATTTCAGTATCTTTCATTATCTGCTATTCTGAGAGTTTGAAATTGTCAGTAGAATTCTTAGGTCCAACTTTACCTATTCCAAAAATCCATGTGTCCCTGCCTGTCTTTCTGTCTTCTTTGGGGCCTTGATATCTCTTAAAGTTCCTCATGATGTATGTAAGAGCTCTTCATGTCTTCAGTTGTTCCAATGAAAACTCCAAGGAACAAATGTTATGTTTCAAAGGGCATTTCCAGATTTTGCAACCCCAGAATTTATGACTTTGAAAAAACATTACACTTTTAGGAAAATGGAGCTGTATCAACTGTAGCTTTTATGAAGTGGTTGTTTGATTTGTCACAGCCAAACACTGCCTATTCACTAATCATGGATTAAGCCTCTTGAAAAACATTTCTTATCCTTTTGTTTTCTTTATATATCTCTTTAGGCTGTGAATTACATGTCAATATGCTCTGATTTTCATCACAGTCACAGAGCCTACAAATCCATAAACTGAGAATCTTGGATAAATCACTTGACTCCAGAAATTGAAGATTTATGCACATCTGTTCAAAAAAAAGAGTAGCACTGCAAGTCTATTAGCACTGAAAGTAAAAGCCTATAAACTAAAGGCGGAAAAAATTATTTTTATTACCTTTTTTAATCAAATTCAAGGAGTAAAGAAGAAAATAAAATGGGGAAACTAGATTAGATACTTTAGGTATTTCTTATTTCTATAAAAACATTTGGTAGACAAGATGAGGATTATTCATAACTGAAAGGATAATTTAATTATTTAATCTTCATTGTTGTGGTTTCACTGAGAGTTCTTAATCACACATGCTGGCCATGGAACATGGGCATCTTTGAGGATGCACAGGGCAATGAAAATTGTATGGCAATTCCTGAAGAAGTGGAACAAGGCTTCTTATTTCATGTAGAAGTACAAAAAGCCTAAGTTCACTTCTTCCCTGGAAATGAAAAGACCTTTTCCCTTTGGTAATTTCTTTAGAATTTATGACATGCAGAAGAAGGCTTGAGTTTATTGACAGCAGGAGGATCACATCAGTCCATCACAGTGATGTCTGCTACCTCAGATCTGCTGATACTCCGTTTTGAGGGAGATTGATTGTCACATAAAAATCAGACCTGTGAATTATATCTTTGCTTCAAAACTGGTTTGTGGGTATCTCAGGCTTCCAAACACATTGCAGTGTTGTGATGACAGGTATTTAATCCTGAATGAAAAATAGATGAAAGGTAGCTGGAAAGGTAGTTTCTTTATTTTTTTTCCTGAACAATATCCGATTTTTTCTGTATTCATCACCTAACTTGTTCAGCTGATCTTTAGAAAGAGCAGGCATAAGATTTCGTAGTGCTTTTGTCTATATCATGCATCACTTTCTACACAGCTACAGTGACATGCTATAAAATGGGAAGACAGCTTCCAAACAATGCTCGCAAGCGTACAAACTTTTCCTGATAACCAGCAAATTTGGCTAGAGATTTAATGATTTTCTTTCCAGTGCCATTTGTCAACAAACTGTGACTCATAGCAAATTCACGTAGCCCCTAAGAGGATAATATTAACTCTGTCTGAAGCCAAATAACTCCAAGTCTTTGTGTGTGAACAGGGAACAGATTCAGCACAAATTTTCTGTCAGATTAACATAGCAATGAAGGGGCTACAGCAGGCAGAGGAATGAGCTGTTGGGTTGGATATTCCTCGTGGTTTCTGAGAACTGAAAAAATGTCTTTCAGAGCCTATGGGTATTACCGTAGAACCAGTAGGTCATGGCAAAAATCCTACTGACTTAACTGAACTGCTGCCGACTGGATGGATCTTCCCAGATATTTAATTACTGACTTGCCTGGAATTTGTCCTGGCAGGTAGCCTGCAGGCATTGATCCTGAATAACACAAGAAGAATTTGCCATAGCTCATTGGCTATGCAATACGTGTTGTGTACTGAAAGCATAATAATAAAAATGAGTTGCATTGCACAATAACCATAAAGAACATACACATGAAACCATAGTAACTATTGAGAGTTAACAACTTTCAATCCTCCCTCTGCTGTGCCAGTAAAGCAGAAGTAGCCCATTAGTTCAAAACATGCACCTTTTTTCTAGTGTAGCTGCAAAATGTTTTAGTGTATCACCACAAAATTCAACAGAAAGTGCGTACTAGTTTACATGACCATATACCGAGTATACAAGCTATGCAATAGCTCTTAATGCAATTCTTAGCCAGTAAGGAGAAAATGTTGACTATTAAATGAAATCACAGTATTTCTTGTACAGTCCCCTGCAAATTTCCCAAAATGCAGTCATCTGGTTTTTTTAATTAGTAAATACCTTATTAAAGCTGCAGTATTTTCACCAACACAACTCTATTTTTCACCCACAACTTTTACTGCTGTTGTTTTCCACAATGAAACCACACAGCCAGCAGTCACTTGCTCTTATCTGTGATGCTGTATACCTCTGCTTGGCAGAGGGAAGAGGGAGTTTGCATGCAAGCAGGTGGAGTGTTTGGTCTCCTGCTGCTGTTCGTACTGCCCCTGGCACCGAGATCCTTAGGGACCCCCACTCTGGGTGTACAGCTCCATGCTCTTGCTTCTTTCAGAAAGAAGAGCAAAGGAAAAAGATTAAATTCAAACTCCTCTCACCCTCTGAGTCTCTAGATCGCCATTATAAATATATAGTTATTGAAGGTTATTAGTGGCAGCATTATAAAAAAGAATATTTTAATGAGGGTTAATTATTAAGGGACTCACTCAGATGAACTTTTTCACCTCAACTTCTGCCTGGCAGTTATAATAAATGAAAACTCTACATTACCACTTACTGAACAGGCATCTGATTAGTTTTATACCATAAATTTCAGTATTTTATTTACAATTGAGACTAATGTGTTATGCCTATTTTCCAAAGTAGTACCTGGGAATACCCTAACCCTTTATGATTAAACTCTTGTAAGAATTGCTTATCTTTGCTACTAGAGCACAGGAATAGAGTGTTTGGCAATGTAAACTGGTGTTTCTCTGAAACGTGTTTGTGCAAAAGTTGCAGGAAACAGGTCAGCCCCAACTCTGTACACCCAAATGAGGCTAGAAAGAACACAAGACACATATATGCTGAAGCTGTATACCTCCAGGACTTTTGTGACAGCATGAAAAACGAAGGATATATCTTCAATGTACAGCACAGTATTGAGGAGGTATCTGCAATAGCTGAGACATCTGAAGCAGCATGTTAGAATTATGTTGATTCATACTGTGGCTCAGGCCATATATGCTCCTCCAGCCCACAAATGCTTTGTGCTGTATAGACAAAAGCTCTGATAAAATCAAAACTGACTTCAGTTTAAGAAGCCATCAGCACCCACAGAAACTGTGCTCAACAGCTTTGCTCCAGCTTTGCCCAAAAGCCCATCCTGTGTGGGACCTGTTGCTTTTGCATGAAGCAGGGAGGACACCTAACAACGTTTTCTGCATCCTCAGGCCTGACAACCTGAATGTCCGTGATTCAAATCCCCACAGCTACAACCTGTCTTGGTTTCATTTACACCTTTTTCCGGACTCTCTTGTTCTTGTTCTGCCTTTGACTTCAATGCATAGACCTCAGTTTGCTGAACTCATGTTCATAGGTAAAGTACCCACAGGACAGCACAAGGTCAGTGCAATAGAACTGTGTCAGAGAGACATATGCAAAACTACCCAACACATCTTTGCAGTCACCGGAATACATAGTCCTACAACAAAATCCAGAAGTGCAGGGGACCTGCCCACACACCCATCAGGTCCTCATATTCAGCTCCGTACCCCACTTCCCCTCTGCTTTGCAGAAACCAGCCACAGCAATTACTCAGTCTCTTCTGAGCAGGTGTTCTCAGTGTGTATTTAGCTTCACAGGTTGCCAAGAATTTAAAACCCAGAGACCTTTTGCTATACTTGCACAACAGAATGTTTGTTATAGGAAGCCAGTGTGTGCACACCCACCCTTTCAGCTTCCACTGCATCCTGAAATTGCAAACTGAGCTTTTGGACCTGAGAAGTCATGGAAGAGACAGACTACTCTTAGGAAAGTAATCTGAAGCTAACACATCCCACACCCACAGCCAACACTGCCAATACCCAACAAATGGTAAATGGCAACAAATGAAAGGGAAGTGTGTTGTAATTGAAATATTTGCACAATGTTTATAAACACCAGCCAGGACTTTCCAGAATTGTAATACATTATGGTCTTTTTCTTGAAGAAACTAATAAACAAGTGCAGAGAAATGCTGGGGGATTCTTATGCACAAGATACAGCAGAAAGTCACTGGAAATTATTTAACTAGAGTGTAAAGAAAAATTAATTTTCATAAGGAGAGGGAAAGCTCTTAAACAACATCTAAATGCAAGTGAATTACCTTTCAGCCAAAGTTGCCCTTACAAAATTTTTCATCACATACCATATTATTAACTGCCATTTTTAACAGGAAAAGGAGAACTTCTAGTTTTAAAATTCTACTAATTTAAAGTTAATCAGTAAATCATCACCTGCAATAGCAAAGGCCTCAGCAATGTTGTAAAATAAGTACTTTCCAAGGCTGCAAGAGATTTCCTGCATAAACATGAAGGTAACTGCACAACAATGCTGCTGTTTGGTACCTTCTCTGGGACATACACTATGTGGAACAGACATCAGAATCCTTCTTGTGCAAATGTCAGCAACCTCACTACTTGCCTTGATTTGATGTAGGTTATCAACTTCTGATATGGTAAAAAAGGTTTACAAAAATGTTTTTTATTTCTGAAAATTAGGTACCAGTATTAAGGGCACAATGCTGGCTACAAAATCCATGTATTTTTATTACTGTTACCTCAAATATTTTTCATCTGGAGGTACAGACTGTTTTCCCCCTGGATCTGAGAGAAAATGCCCTCCCAAAATCTCCATTAACTCATATTGATTAGCAGTTTATAAATGGGCCACTTGTGTGACTGAACTGCTGCCATATCTGCTGCCACACAGCAAAGAAAGTTTGATGGCATTTTTCTTGTCTATGTCCCCGAGAGGTGACAGGTTGTCCTAGTTCACTCTGAGCTCCTGCCAAGGCCTAGGATGGCAGTCTCAGAACAGAATAAGTCACAAAGAAAAGAATTGCTGGGCTCTTTTTATTTGTGATTGATTTGATAGTTTGGAGTATAGAAGCGTACTCCTTTGTGTGTTACTAGGAGAAAATTAATAGCCCCTTTTCTTTGCCACAAGAGCGCTAGGTGCTTGCCTCGTGGGTTTTTCTGCTTAATTAGCAGGACTGAGTTTAAATGGAGAAGCATTTTGTATCCTGAACTTTAGCTGATGGTTAATGTTTTTAGGCCATTTCAGCGTGGTAGTGTTTTATATGCTCCTCCAAAACATACATGTTGTGTTCACCCTTCTCAAAACATCTCTAACTCTGGGGTATGCAGTGAGATGCTACTCATCTATTGGAGCTGCTTGTTTTTACAGTATTGTACACCTTGCCTTTGAGTGCTCTGACACAGGTAAATACCCACTGAAAAACATTTAACAGCTTTCTTCTTGTATTTATCCACGGCTTTTTTGGTCTGTTCTTGTTGTTCCCTGACACAGGAGTTAATTGACATGCCAAGCAAAGCTGCTTTGGCATCTTGCTGCTAAAATGCAAAGCTGTAAAGCACTTAGGAGTTGATCCGACTTTCCTGGTTTAAGGAAGGCTACTACATGCCTTAAGTCAAAAGGTCTATAGGAGAACAAGTCTTGCCTTAAAGAAACTGAAATAATGCAGCATTGCATAGATGTAGTTAAAGAAAGGTACTGACACAAAATAGGTATTTTGGCTACCATTCAGTAAAAATATTGATTTGGTCAATATCTACTTAATTTTTTTTTATGACAGTTTATATGTACTTGAAGATGTAAGTTTGAACAGACGGGTTTTAAGCAAGTGTGAGAATGAGGCTTGGTACCTACCCTGTCTCTCAGATGCATTTTGAATCTGCTGAATTTACAAGGTCAGTCAGTTCTTATATTGTCAGCTCTGCACAGCCTGCCAGAGAGCTGTCAAGTTAGGGGGTTTTTGGTTTTGGTGGGGTTTTTTTAATATGCCTTAATTAAGTTCCCACAGGAGAGACAGTTTCCATTTTCCAGCAGCAGCAATTGTATCCTGCTCTTTATTAAGCCAGTTAAAATACACTGAAAACTGTGAAGTGGCTTGAGAGTTTTTGACTGGCTTCCTGATTACAAATAACATTGATTCTCGTCCCAAGTGCACTTGCAGAAGAAAAATAATTTGTTGTGAGCACTTAGTTTATGGGTCTTTCCTACAGTAGGGATATTTCAGACAAAAATCCCCAGCTGCTGCAAGTAAACCTGAGAAGATACATAGTTAATGCACTGCTGAAAAAAATTGTGAGGCACCCTTAAATTTCGTATTGGCTATATATCCAAAATTAACATTTGGAGATGTGATCTCATTAGAGGGGACGTAAACGAATCTAATTATGGCTGAGTTTTCCTACATCAGTGCTGTGATGCTAACAACAATAAAACACAGAAATAATTTAGTTTAATTTCTAAAATATGCATAATTGACTTCAAATATAGCCTGGGTGCAAATTTACTGACACAGAGAACACCATTCTTGTTGTTGTGTGCAAAAGAAGAATGGCTCTTTAAATATAATTAAAGTCCTCAGAGAAACTAGTTCAAATATTTAATGATTTTCAGGTCTTACTAAAGTGATGCTGATTATTTTTTTAGATTTTGCAGCCTTCTAGCTTTGGAAAGCATTTTTGCTGTGAGTGTTACACGTTCACATAGATATCTCTTGACCACTGAGACCAAAATTTAAAAATAACAGGATGGTGGGGATTTTTTCCAATTGTAATGATCACAGGACACAGGATATGCAGAGGATCTGGCTACTGTAATGTCCTCTCTTCTTCCACTTCCCCTTACTGGGTTTGCAGAAAAAACAGTGGAAGCTCTTTAAATATTTGCTAACACTGTCTTTCTGCACATGCTGAATATTCTGTGAATAAAAACACCTTAAATAATAAGAGTATAATGTGTGGGGAGGAAGATGAGGGCTGAGGGCAGATGACTTAAGGAGTAAGGTGGAGGGAAGAAATGAGAAAACATCTAATGGCTGCAGTTAGACGGCTGGTCCCTGGCCTGAGCTGATGCCATCTATCTCAGCAGGACACGGAGAAATTGCTGGAGGTGACAGTAGGAGAAACTGGATTTCACAGGGGGCTGAGGGGAAGGTGTGTGAGCAAGGGGTGGACGTGACAGCTGAAGGTTGTACAGGGTACTTTTGGGCACATTGATACCTCACAGTGCCAACAAGACCTGAGGATCTACTTTGGTAATGCCCTCCAAGGCTGAGGATGTCAACATTAGCAAAATTAAGGTGGGATGCAACAAAATTGGGAGCAATGAGGAAAAAGTGGTTTGGGGCAGGCTATTTATCTAAGTGGAGAGAAGGGGAGGTGGGAAAAGGGGTGTAAGAGAGAAACTGAAAAAAATCATCTAGAAAGCAAAAGGGAATGGATAAGAGAGAGGAAGATAAGGTATAGGACCTATGTGTTCTGGAGGTAATTGCAGAGCAGCCCAGCACTTGGCCATGGGCTCTCAGCACTGTTCAGGAGGTCTCAGCCCACCCTCCTGCTCACTGAGGTCAGATGTAGTTGCTGAGGGCTTTTGTCCAGTTGAATCTTGAAAAACTGGGAATCATCGATACCAGGGTGCTTAAACTACATCTCTTGTCTCCCTACACCACATCTCATGGCTGCTTCCACAGCCCAGGTGGGGCTGGAGGCAGTGGGGTGCTTCCCCCCTCCAAGCAGCTGGTGGTCCCAGAGGACATGGTCATGGATTTCCCTTACCAAAGCTGCACTTATGCCAATGCAACCCTCCAAAACTGTGTTTGGCATGTCCCTGATGACTGTTTGAAAGCATCTTATCCCTTCTGCCTCACCTTGTCCCCCTGTTTCAGGTCATCTGATGGATGCAGATATGAGGCAGAGGCGAGTGACTGTACCAGTCAGGATCAACCAAAAATTTGCCACAGCTCACCCCACTTTAGCACTTTGCATCAAGCTTTCCTGCAGAACTAAGGATAATGTACAAGAAAGTGGTTTTAACAGGATACAAACCCTTTATGCAAATCAGGCTTCCTATCCAGTGTTTCAACTTTATTAAATTGTGACCAACTTGTGATTTAACTCATTTAAAATTTTGGTACCTAATCATTTAATCACTCAGTTCTCTTAATTTGTCAAATTAATCAGGAGTAGAGAGGCCCCCTTTTCCTTACCTTTCATTTTTGGTTGACTTTTTACATAAAAAGCTCTTGGGACCACAGTGCCACACCTCATCCTTAGGCAGCAAACTTTATGATTTAACCAGGAAATATCATTCATATAGTCATAAAGCAGTAAAAGACCAAAAGAGGTTGTTGAGTCTAGGTCCTTCTTCAAGGCCAGGAAAAAATACACATAAAAATGAGCTGTCTAACCTGAAGACCTTTGTCTGTTTTAACTCCACAACTACCACTGCTTCCTGTCCTTGGGATGTTACTGTACCACTGTTGGACCTGCAGTCCCCAAATGTCCTCTGATTCTTTCCTGTACCATGACAATATTAGTGACTCCTGCCCAACTGTACCACCTTTCTTTTATCACCGTGATAAAAGTCATCCATGTCTCAAATTTCTCACCATTTTTGGATCCTAACCTTGTTCACATCTTCTTGTAGCCAGGAAAATCCACATAAGAGACACCTCAAGCTAGGTGTAAATTACCTGCTCTCTAATGGGGCCTGACACACCAGTGAAGGTGTGGCTGGGTTCTCTCCAGGTCAGCCTCCCACAGGCATTCTGTATCCATACAAACTCTGCTCCTGCACTGATACCCTTAGGACACTTGTTACTGACTTTTCCTTTGTAGCTATCTAGCTATTTTGTACAAGTAGTGTCAAACTTAATATCTCCAAAACATTTTTTCCCACTGCCAAATTTATTTGACAATAGCCAATAATTTCATAATTACTTAGAAGAAATAATAGAGACTTCTGATGCTAAAAGTGCCAGTTCTTTAGACTATAATAAAAATTGGTTAATGCATTTTGTGCCCGCAATAATTAAATAATTTCTTCATTGACTTAGCAAAATTAGATGAATCCACTCCTATTTCTGCTATAATTTTCAACACGTGTCATAGAATGACAGCTCTTATAGTGGTATCTCAGGCTTGGAGAAGATGAGATAATTTCTAAACTAAGAAAACAACTGATGAAAAAGTTACTTGTTCAATCACAAAATACATTATGATACTCGTCTTGATTTAAGAGGTGGTGGTTTTCTGTCCAGAATAACAAACCAAATGTGGAGATGTATTTAGTGCAAAACTTTGTTTCTAATTTTAAAAAGTTGCTTTGAGGGTTTTTTGTGGTGTGGGTTTTTAGTGGTTTGTTGTTGTTGTTTTGGTTTGAGGTTTGGTTTGGTTTGGTTTGGTTTGGTGATTGGTTTATCGGTGGGGTTTTTTGTTTTTCATGATAGAGAGTGCTATTATTAGCACTTTGACTTCGTAGTGTTCCAGATACAGTAAACTTCTGATTCTCTTTTCTTCCTCTCTCAGAGTGAAACAACTGCTCTTATTGTGCCAGTACTTTAGGTATGTAGAAAAATCTGTAATTAACATTTTTCATCACTAGAGGGAAATCATTACAGTGCTCTTCTCAGCAAAGCTGGTAAGCACATTGTTCTCTAGGGTTGCAAAATGTGCAACAGGTTTGAGTTGGGCAAAGTCAGCACCTGGCCCAGGCCCTGCTCCAGCCCTCACATCCCTGAGGGTGATCTGCATCCTAAGAGAAAGAAAGAAATGCAAGAGAAATGTTAACAAGGGAGCAAACCTGATTTTTAATCCTGTCTCTTAGGGATTTTATAGTACATTTTACCTTTGACCTAATTTGGTAGGAGTCAAAGCAAGTCAGCAAGAGAATTTCTAGTTTAAATGCTTAATTTCAAGATAATTTTGATTTCTGTCTCCAGAAACACCATTTATGCTGTTTTTATGGTGACCTTCTAGGGTGAAGTACTACAGAAGGAGGCATTGCATGTGTCTGGCACTAATTATGCTTTTAATCAAATACTCATTTTTAATGGAACAGAGTTGCTACAATTCAATTCTTACTACTTTTTTTTTTTCTCTTTTTAATTAGTTCTATGTTCCATACCCTTCAAATATTTCATCTAAATATCAAGATATCTTAAACCCTGAACTTCATGCTGTGAATGAAATAAAGAGATTTCGGAATGATTTCTTGATACACAAATCCTCACTTTTCTGTCCATGCTTTCAGGGCTTTTGTTTTGCTTTTCTCTGCCTTGCACTACTACACACTAATAACTGCTTTGCTGTTCTGGCCTCCTACTCACAGATACTGAGAGATGGAGTAAATCTTTGGATTGACACAGGGTTACATTGATTTATACTGGGATCACCCTAAGCTCTGATCAGGCTTCTATATAATTTCCCAATTAAATTGTTCCTTTAACCCACTGCAAGTGATTTTCATCTTCTTACACAATTTTCTTTGAGTGCAGTTGAGCATTAGATTACAAAATGTTCAGGCTTCACAGATGACTGCCTGAACCTAAGCCTCATTAAAACCTCAGAGATCAGACTGAAGAAACAGTCTATAATTCTGGTTTTGAACAGCTGTCAAAATCCATCTAGCTTTCAAAGTTTCTAATTCTGTTCCAAAAACTGGAGTAGGTCTGTGTTTGCATATTGAAAAACCAGCACACAGTAATGCATCTTGTGTCCTAGGAGGCTCTTTCTCCTAGCAGTATTTCATCTCCTATGAACAAATACTTTAGCAGACATATTGTAGCCATTTAAAAAGGACTTAAATAGCATTTAAGTGCTATTCTTAGATAACAACAACTAGCAGAGAGAAGAACAAGATGAAGGAGAGCAGGAATAGAGGGAGGAAAAGAAAAAAACTAGGGAAATTGCGAACAGGTTATCAGCAAAGGTTGATCGAGTCATGCTTGAGTTGGTGGAGATACCAACAACCTGCCTCCACACTGTCTTAGGCCACCACATCTGTCTTGTTGCTACAGGTCACTTTTTGCTGTGCAGGCAGGCAGGGCTTCTAAATTTGTTGTTTTGGGATAAAAAATGCTGAAACACCAAGAATTCAGGAGTGTTTCTGGATTTTTTTCCCTCCTAGAAATAAGTATCTTGGGAAAAATAAATTTAACTTGCAGAAATGTTTAAATAGTGGCCCCTTACTCAGATGGGTTGGCTGCACTATAGCTGATTTTCTGTATTTAAATGCTTTAGAATAACAAGATAAATGACAGTCATTTTCTCTGCTCACTGACTTATCCAAAGTGCCCTATGACAAATTTCATAAGAGGTGCTTTCAGTATGAAAATTGTATCCTTAGTCTGGAGCAAAGGAGTAACCTCTTTCAGTAATTGTTTGTACACATGTATACACAAGTACAAACTCACAGAAAAACCTCAGTCAGAAGGATCCTCCTGATCTCATCTGGTCTGATCCCTGCTCAAAGCAGGGCCAACCTTGAATTTAGAGTCAACGTTAAAATTAGATCGGATCGCTCAGGGTCACGTCTAGTCAAGTTCTGATTATCTCCAAGGATGGAGATATATGGTCTTTCCATAATAAACAAGGGGCTTACATCTAGAGCAAAGGCAGCTCAAGGACTTAACCTTTTGGAGTTTATCTGCAAAATAAATTAAGGACACTGGTGGAAGGGATAAAGTAAAAGCATAGACACCATCCCATTCACTAAACCAAGATCTGGGTTTGGATTATAATCTCCCATTCTGTGATTAATTTTGCTTTTCCAATTCCAATGTTTTATTCTCACCTTAATATCACAAAAATCATAGGTATTTTTCCCCTTAGGAGAAAAAATTAATTACATTATATAGAGGTATTAAATTTAAGGGTTAAATTTTATCAAGATGTTTCCTTTTAGGTTCTCTCTCAACCACAGATGCTGAAACACTTCTTATACTGATTAATAGATTCTGGCAATCAAACAGTCCAAAGTTTTATTGGCAGGACTGAACTCTTTTGCTCTTTGTCAATGATAAACCTTTTCCGACAGATATAAAAGTAATTAGTGAAGCTTTTTAATAAATTACCTGGGCGAAAAAAAATAATTTTCACCAGCTCAGAGTTGTCAGTAAGCAAAATAATAAAATCAATTGGTGAAAATACAGGTTCATTTCAAGATGAGTTTCAAAATGTGGTATTTGATGTGTTCCGCTTTTATTTTGGAAGGCTATATGTACCACTTTTCTTTTGAAAAGCTATGCAAAATGTTGATCTTTTGTCTTATAAAATAAAATTACTTTAAATATGATTGTTTTGAGAGAAAATTGTCACAGAAATGTTTTAAATACATAAAATATTGAAGAGCTACATTAAATTTTTCAGGTAGGTAGGACCCAAGTGAAATACAGGACCAGACTAGAAAACAAGGGCAGCTGTAACTTATGGCAGAGTAATTTCAGTTGTTCTTGATCCTGCTAAAGGTCTGTCTCTTCATTGCCAAAGGTTGCTGAGCCCATGGAAATGTTGCCCTGTTTCCATTCTTCATCCACCAGAGTCATGGCCACTACAGAACTCTCACTTATGAAGGGCGGCTTGTACTAATATGCTGACTTGTACACTGGGTTATATACCAGCTGCCACTGGCACAAATCTGACACCTCCAGCAGAACAGGGCTAAATCCACCAGTCCTGTCTGTCAGAGCTATAAGGATTGGCAGCAGGCATTAGGGCATTTTTCCCCAAATGAGGAAAAGACTCCAGATTCCTTTCCCCTTTAGCTGCCTCTCATCTCTTAGAAGAAAAGTTTAGCCCCACCTGTGTAGCATGCTGAGCCTCAACCTGTCCATGTTCTCAGAAGATACCAAAGCCATTCCTCCCAGCTCAAGCCCTCAGAGACTTTACACAGAAGGACGTCTATTTTGTGGTTCATATAATGAAGGTATCCATTTGCTCAGCCTGTTAATACCTGGGAATTCTCTGGATACACATACAGATGCTACAGCAGTCATTTGGGAAACTTAAGTCAGATGGAAAGGTTTTTTTTGTGGATCCTAAGAGGCAACACTTAGGCATGATTTTTAGGACCTTTTGTTTTGGACATGGGGCAATACTTTTGTCTGGCTTCTGACACCCTCAGCAGTAGGAAATAAAACAGGATGAAGGCCCAGGTCCCCAGTGCACAGACTTAGTCCAGGCAGCTTGACACCTCTCAGGGGGTGTGGGTGGCACAACACTCACAGCAGCAGCCAGATTAGTTGCAGAGGATGAGCCTGTCCAAGGAGTTTGGTCACTGCCTGCTGATGCAGCACCACTTCTCCACAGAGCAATGGGCAAGTGAGGCAGCTTCATGCAGAGTGACCACAAACTGGGGAAGTCGCTCACTGCAACCCCAGCTGGCTTCTCTCTGCCAGGCTGGGCCTCTTGTGAATTGGGATTGCAACCAGATCCTCTTGTCCTCCCTTCCAGGCAGAGTATCCAGCACATCAACACATTAACATTAGCATGATCCTGAATCCATCCTTTAACAAGGCCTCATTTCTCATTTACCTAAGAAAAGGTAGCCCTTCATCTGAACCTAAACCAAGCCCTAGCTCAGCCTGTGCCATGCTGTCCTCAAGTAGTTTGTGTTCCATTTTCCCATTGGGTCATCAGAAGACAACCATAACCCACTAGAGCATTCAGGTACTCGATCTCCAGCCTCCTAAAGCTAAAACCACAAATGCAGCATCAGTCATAATATTACCAAAATATCCACCACTTAGAAATTGGGTTGATCAAGGAATAAGATGGGATAAAGTTAAGAATACAAGTTACAGAAACAATAGCCAAGATGAAATGAATGAATTTTTCCCTCTTGCCCAACCAGATTAAAATTTAGTGTCTGCAAAACCTTTGCCACCAAACCCATAAAGGATCCTTACAAAGTTGACATGGGCACACGACCCATGTTGAACTTAGGCCAAAACAGAGAGAAAAGAGCATCATCTGGTACTGCCAGAACAAAATTCATCCTGCTACCTCTGACAGATGCCAGCATTTTCCCAAACACTTCTAACCCTTTCTGACTCTCATTGAGGACACCATAAGCTGGTGACTCCTGACATAGGAGAGCCAGAAGTGCTGCATCTTCAGATATGGATGTCCAGCTCAGGTGAAGGTCTGGCTTCAGGCAGGACCTCTGTTGCTGTGGGAGGCCACTGCCCCAGTGCCAAGCACAGGGCAAGGGTTGAGGTTGCTAAGCCATAACTCGAGGGGGTGGGGAAGGTACCAGGGGTTGACTGCCAGGCTGGCACTTACACAGGTCTCTGCACAAGCTTGGTCTCGCTTTCTTGTGAGGACATCCCATGGGAGATGGTTGTGCTGGGTTGTGGGCTCATCCTGAGAGTATGGTGGAAGTACAGGAAGAACATGAGAACATGTGCATGTGGAGCAATGGGCTTAAGTTGGGTTTCAGGCCCTGCACAGCCCAGTGCAGGAAGGTGACTGAGCTGGCCGGGGTTTGCTGGTCTGAACTGAGGGCTACTCTCCACAATTAGCATCACAACATTTCAGCACTTAAGGCTACACAGGATGCCTAGACCAGGATTAGGTCTGGGATAATTGTTCAGAACACCATGAGCATCCAGATTTTAAAAAATTGAGATGTCCAGAATACTCTGTGGGCTGCACCCCATAAAGACAGCACAGCTCCCACAGGTAACAGGACACAGGCTTTGCTTTGGCTTTGCAGAGCCTTGGGATGGAAGTTTATCAGTTTATCCTCCTTTACCTGAATTTGCCTAGACCTCCTCAAAGCTTTCCTTTTATTTGGTTTGATTTGTTGCTGTAACAGCCATTTTTCTAATGACCAAGTAGCTACCCCTAACTTGCTTTGCTTACCTTTGTACAGTATAACCATGGCTTTTATACAGAGAGTAGTAACACACAGCTCTTATGTGGAGAATGATATAATGCAGGCCTGGTATGAGAGGAAAGGCTGCAAAGGTGGGCTCCTAGGCAGTGCTTACAGGAATACAGGCAAAGGATGTTGGAGGCATGGGCTGATGCTGAGGGCTGCAGGGCTATAATCAGCTCACCAGTGGTGAGCAAGAGAAGTGCTGACCTGGAAGTTGAACAAAGGGGTAGAGCCTGTACAGTGCGTGCATAACAGTTCTGACTGCATTATTGTTACTGAGGCTTTCCATAAATAATTTTGAAAAACAAACAAACAAATTAACCTGCAGAATAACAACTTTTTTATTACCCTCATAAGAATGCAGTTACACTAACACTAAATTCTTGGCACTTTCCCCCCATAAGAAGACTCTGAATGGCACAAAGCTTGTACAAGCAGGATATAGTCCAAACAAGGGAAGGAAGGATTGCTAGACTCTGGATAAAGCTGGAGTGAGTTGGGTTCATAGCTCAGGTTTGGAGAACTTTTCCAGAAGGGCCTGGGCTGCAAAAGGGCTTTTAGGTGTGGCTGAGGTAAATCTATGTCATTCAATGTGATCCCTTTATGTCTGCAGCTACATTTTTGCAGGCATCCCTAACTCTACCAAAAGCATCAATTCCTGTTCTGTGACCCTATGCAGAGGCAGAGTTCAGTGACTTATGATCGTACCAGCTAACAGCTTAGCCTGTTTTTTTAATTTATCAGTTGCCTTGACATATCCCAAATTCCAGCTAGCACCAGCTGGTGGGTGAGGATGATGGCTTAGGCTTGCACACACCCACGAGCAGCAGTAGGCTGGAGGTGAGTTTAACTGGTACCACCAGCACTCCTGCAGCTTCCCAGCTGCTCCACTGCTGCTGCCCAAATCTGGAGACCTGGAGCTTGGTAAAGGTTCATGCTGGGCCAACAGGCAGGGAAGTGGAGTGAGGCTGCCTGTGGAGAGTCCAAATCAGTTCACTGTTCCCAAGGAAGTCTCAGTTTTCTCTTGGGCTTTTTGCTCTCTGAATGTGGCTTAGGTCTCAGTGAATACATAACTCTGAACATTTTTCCTTCCAATTTGGACACTGAACTGTGACAATGGCTCTTAAGCAACAGGAATAGTTAATTAAGCAGTGAACCTCTGAATGGAGTTGTCATGCAACAGGGTCAATTTAACTCTCTTGCCTTGGACTCTGTCCCGAGATTGTTGCCTTCACATAGTCCAGAAGGACACAAAGTTCAAGTAAACAAAAGATTATTGGTGTACTTGGGCAACTGGGAAGGAGAGGAAAGATAAATTAAACTGCCTGAATAACCATAAAAAGATTGATTGTTGTTACTAGTGTAGGGCAAGGAAAAAGAGATAGAGAAAGGATAAGAGGTTTGCCCAAGTTTTGTGGTGATAAAAGATAGTACAGACAACACGAACAAAGCCTTTCCCACTTATATTTATATGAAAATTATTGTACACATATACACTGAGTTAAAAAATTTACTGAATGAGTAGGAGGGAAATGTTTCTTATAATTTCTCCTCTTTTTAAAAAGAAATCAAAACCAAATGTGAAGACCATGCTTATTTAAAAATTATTAATCACCTTATATTCTTTTTTGTTAATACACTTCATAGTTAAAAATAATTTTCCAAGAGTAAAAAGCATTTTTGACCTATGATTGCACTGAAAAAATTAGATCTTAAGGGTTTTTTCCACATTCTTTCATCATTAAATGTTTTAGTAAATAGTAATTTTTACAGAAGAAAAGACAACACTAGTTCAAAATGTCATCTTTATTATGTCTCTCCAGTTAAGCCCGCAGCCTGACACAACTATATTCCTCATCACCATTGAAAACCTTCTTGACAGTTCATCAATTTAACAAGACTCCTGCAAGGATCCCAGCATATGATCCCTTAGCACACAACTCTGATGCCTCGCTTCTAAGATCACTGAATTTCTCCTCATTAACATCTACCTTCGTGGCACGGCTGATCCTGGCACATCTTCAAAGGAACCTTTCAAAGGCCTCAGGGAAGTGTTTGTTCTGAGAGCTTAGCAGCCTTCAGAGGTGCCTGTGAAAGGAGGCAAATAAAGCCACACTAACAGAAAAGGAAGATTTATGCAAATGCAAGAGGCAGCCCTTGCCCATCACCTTTTTGACCTAACCCACTATAGCCAGACGTGTTTAAAAACCTTCAGCTGTAGCTTCTAAACCCTTGGCCACAGAGGGAGTCAGCAAATGCCCTCAGCCAACAGCAGCAAGCAGTGAGAATGCGCACATAAATACATGATAAGGATCTTCTGTGGTGGGTGTGCAGCGTTTTTGACTCCTCCGAACCCTGAGTACTTAAAAACAATAAAATCCACTAAGAATGTGGGAATCTTCCAAAACCTCCCCTGGGCACAGACCAAGCTCCACCATGGCTCAGAGCCCTGTTATTTCAGCAAGTCAGTGGGAGTTAGCCTGAACTTACGGTCAAGAGGCATTTGGCCTAACATTTGCTAATGGCAGAGTTTTCTTCTGCTTCTGTCTAACTTTCAATTAAAGGTATAGTAAAAGTGTGTCCACTGGGGGAATGGGACTGAGTGGAGTGTTTGTACCAATCCTCCAGCTGCCCCTGCCCATGGCATCACCCATGCTGGGGAGGTAAAAGCTTTGAAAGAAGAAAACACTGCAGCAGAGCACACAAAAGCCATGTAATCCCATATGGTACAGACAGGAAGGAAAAAAATAATGGATCAGCTCAACCTCTTAGAAAACCTTTTGTTCCTCACTGTTTAAATTGTCTGGCAACAGAGCAGCTCTGTGTTTGGGCTGAGTTCTCTGTATTGGCTGTATTTTGGCACAGCTACAAAACCCACACACAGGTTTTGCCCCACAAGAGAAGGCATTAAGGACTCAAGAGAGAATGTGGAACAGAGCTAATCATTCTTAAGTAAAAGTTCGAACAAAAGTCTTGAAAAAGAAAAGGACTGTTCAGTACTCCGTACTCACAGAGGAGCAGATAAGTCTGAGACTTTGATTCCTTATGAGAGCTTTCCCTTTTTCAGTTGTTAACATATATCTGCATATATGCAACTAGATAAACAGTTGGGAAGATTTCAGCAGCACAGAACAATAATCCAACTAGGCTTTGGCATTAAGCAACCTTAAGACTGACTTTAGCTCAGTGAATCTGTTTACTTTGCTCAAGTGTTTCTAACAAATAATGTGTTTCTAATGGCTGTGCCTCCAGGAAGTGCAGCTGCCTTGGCTCTAGGTTGCAAGAGGCTCGGAGTACAAATGGAAGTGAAGGCGTGAAGGTGACCTTGTTTTACCAGCACAAGGCATCTCATGAATGAAGCTTCACTGGTGCAAAATATCTTTAAACTGAGCCAGTGGTGCCCATTTCAGAGGGATCAGCCTGGTCAGTGCTAAAAAACACTGCCAAAATGCTCAGCATGAGGATACCCTCTGACGTCTGAGGAGGCTTCAGCAGCGAGAGCGTGGTGGCTTAGCAGAGCACAGGAGCTGCAACGTGAGGAGCCAGGCAGGAAGACAGTCACTACCCAAAGATAACTCCAGAAATCCTTTGCTTTTGAAAATCTGCACCAGTGCAATGTTGCAGGACACTCAGAAAGTGGCATAAGAAAAGCAACTCTTACTTCTTGAGAAGCGTTTCTAGGATTTTGCAAATCAATGTGTTTGTTTTTGATGTCCATTGCCTGGAGCAAAACTTACTTTCATTTTACCAATTAAAACTGTTTAAATTGGACTTACTTTCCTTATTCTTTTCTATTGCCAGGAATTTAAATAGCCCTGATGAGTCCCATACACTATTTCTATTTTACTATACTACTTCTAATTGCTAAACTGCCTAGTGGCATGGTAACTCACAATAATATTAAAAACTGGAGGAACTTTTTGGATGCAAACCTCAGTATTTGAAATGTTGGCAAACCTTCCTTTTGTCTTTTAGAGTTGAATCAAATCAAGTTCTCACCTTGTGAAGACATTGAATGTATCCTGTGAAATTTTTATTACTAGGCAGAGATACTAAATGTCTGCACTCTGACTTGGGAACATTAAATTGTAATAACACTGTGTCATGAAATGGAGCAAATGCGAGGGGGCTGATAACCAGGGCATATGGTGTACCTTTCACTAATGTCTGAGCCACCTGAACAAAAGCCACCAAAACTTGGTTTGATACTACTTTCTGTTTATACTGTTTATAGTGTAACACTTTGACAGAGACATGCTAATTTTGTTACACACATAGGAGACAACATTTGTCATATGCTGAGCAGCTGCTTGTGGCCTACACATCCTACAAGGATTTGTGGCCTACACATGGCTGATTTATGCAACAAGATGCTAAAAAGTACATGTACCTAAGCAAATATGTTTCTGGGAGAAGACTCTTCTTCTTCCAGGACATTTTGACAGCCCTTTGTTGAATAGATTGGGTTGATCCCTCTAAAATGAACACTGTTGCCTGAGTTTAAATTATATTTGAAGTTTTAAATTTAAAAAAAAAAGAAAGTATATTTATGATATAGAATATCATTTTCGTGGAAATCCTCTTTCCTTCTAGATATTCCTGGTCACATATCTCCAGAGTTAACATCAGAGCCATGATATGACCAATGAATAATAGAATTCATAATATCTGTATCACATTTTCAAAATCTCTAAGTCCTTTTTATTATGTCACTAAAACAAATATTAAAGTAAATTACCCTTCTTCTAATAGCATTGTACTAGTGGATTCAAAATGAGAGTATTAAGGGAAGTTTTCCCAGAAGACAGAATTACTGGAGTGCAGTGTGCCAGAAGAATTAGGATGCTGACATACACAGTCCCCTTGCTTGCTTTTCAGTAACACACCACAGCAGAGCACACAGCTGCAGTGCCTCACAGCGCTCACATGCCGTGTCTCGTTCTGTGCTCAGTTTCAAGACAAAATCTGTAGTCTTAATTCATTCCATACTTCAGATTTTTAATGGCACTGGTAGTTTACATAGTAAACAAAAGATAATCTAACAGATGTACAAATTTATATTTATGAGGGAACTTAAAATCACCTGTTTGCTTGCAAGCCACATCACTGACACCCTTTGCAGCAGTATTAGAACTCCTGAGCATTCCAAACAAGATCAGAATCTGCTTGCACTGGGTTTTTTTTACACACGAGAGTGAAGTCCTTGCAACAATGGATTTAAAATAAGTGGATTTTTAAAGTACAAAAGGAATGTAGCTTGGTGACTTTTTTTTTTTGTTAGTTTTTTTTTTACCCTGCACTGTTTTTGAATTTTTTTTATCTGCATATTAGCAGTTGGAAGTAGGAAGGCCGTCTATTTTTAAGGGATTCATAATGAGCTTGTGATGACTTCAAGAACAAACTGAAAGGTTCCCACATGAAAGTGTGTGACAAGTCTGGAGCTGCATTCTCGTGCTTCATGCAAACCAGAAGCCAGACCCAACAGAAACCACCGAGATTACACCTATGGGAATGATGCAGACACATCCAAACTCACTCTGAACTAGGCCAGAGTCTGCCCAGGCTCTAAAATTTTGTCCAAGAACCAGGATAAATATTCAATCAGTTCATCCGTTCCAGCAGAAACAACAATGCTGGATTCATAGCAGAGAACTATGCTTAGCAGTTAGGGCACAGAGCTTGGAAAGAAAATCCTGGATAAAAGTCCTTGTTTCACAGGCTGTTTCTCCTTTCTTCAGCCACTGTTCCTGCTCCTCCTCACCTGCTGAAAATTATTTGAAGACATCAATTTACTATATGAAAAAGCATAATTTGTTTTGAGGAGTCTGATCCTGTTGATGTGTGTTGTTTGTAATCTGAGATACCATCCTGGATCAAGACTTTCCTGGGACTCTGAGGTGGAAAAATCTTGGGTTTTAGGCTGGCACATCTACCAGATGCTGAGCTTCTCAAGCCTGTGATTGTCTCACCTTCTGCAAAGGTGATTATCAATTATCCTGCATGCAACTAAGACCAAGAGCAGCCCACCACCAGCAGCTGCCTGAGAGCAGCTAGTTAGCTCTAAGTCTGCACACCCCAGCTTGTATTTCAGTAACTTATTCATCCACATCCTCACATCTGAAGATCTCTCCATGACAACAAAATATATAATAACCTGCATTCACAAACGTCTTTGTTACTTCCATAGGGTCACAAAGTAGTTCTACAGAATCACCTAAAAATAAAACAAGGTTTTCTCATTCTGATCCCAGAAGTCGTGACTGCTCAAAGACAAACTTCCCTTGAATGTTTTTAAATTGCTTGTCCTCCTCAGACTAATGGACAGAATGTTACAACTGCAACACTACCCTGAAAATGGATCCAAATAAATACAAGTTGTGAATCCACTCAGTTTACAAATGAAAGGACTTTTTTGTTTGTTTGTTTCCAGTTGTTTCCACCACCCTTGCAGGCTTCTAAGCAGCAGGTTAAGCTCTTCTTTCATGTCTGCTCTCAAGCACCAACACAGAAAGCACACCTTTCATGGATATCCCTGCAAGCCAGGTTAAGACTAGATGAGTGACACTGAAAGCATCAACTGGCTTCAGAAATTTGTGATAACTGAATGTGGCAGGAGAAAGGTCTTTCCTTTTTGAAAAAAAAGTAATTTAGAAAGGCACGCCCCTTGCTAGGTTTACCTTGTTCTCTCTATTCATGCCCTCCTAAACCTTGAAGCAGTTTGCAGAACTCATTCCCCACCACTGACAGGTAAAACACTTCTTAATATCAAGCAATACAAGGCTGTATTTATCCAAGACCTAAGTAGGTGGAACTCCAGAGATACAGTGTAGTGGTCTCACCCTGCAACAGGATCAATCAGCTTTATCCAGAGACCAGGGTCTAAAGAAAAAGGAGAAATTTCTGTGGTAATTGTGCCACTGGGCACAGTTCCTGGACTGTGGGAGTCCACATGAGTTCTCTGGTGTTCTGTCCAGAAACACCAAAAAAGCTTCCCTAAGGCTTTCCTGTGCATAACTCTTCTTGCCTGACAGTGCTACTTTCTTCTCAGTGAGCAGAGCTGGCAGCCATGGGCAGTACTTCAGCTCGGTCTGCCTAAGTGCAGTAAACTGTTTAAGTGCAGTAAACTGTTTAAGTACAGGCATAGAAATTATACTACACAGGATAAAAGTCCATATTCCATATACATGAGACTGCAGTGCAATTGGATCTCTTCTGAGCTTTGTTTTAGCAGCATCAATATGGACCACTCTACGTCCCCATTTTTAGAAAACTTGCAAAGAAAATGTCATGGATTGTTTTGATTGTTTTATGCACACTCTTACATGTAAGAAGATTAAGAACAAGTCTAACTAGTTTTCAGAAAGAATAGAAAATCCAGTATTAATCATCTACTGAGATCCAATGTTCCAACATTTCTCATTAATGCATGTGCTTGTCTGCCCACCTACTTTACAAGCCACGCCAATGAAAACTCAAAATATTTCAACACATAATGAATAAATCAAAGGAAGAAATGTAATAAAGGATGAAAGTAAAGTGAAATTCAAATATGTCATCCATCAGTTACTAGCTTCACCACAGATATGGACAGGCATTAGAGCTAAGCACAGAGCACCATAAGCATCCTCCTGCTTCTTGTTCCTTCTGTGCCATTTCTGAAATACTTTTCCCTATTCGGGAGAAAATGTTGTAATACTATTAATGTTCTGTATGTTTTGTGCAACACAAATACAGCTCATTCATTCTTAGTTTCAGTTAATGCATGCATGCATTGCCAGCCTTGCAGAAAATACAGGAACAGTTTTGCTCCAAATGGCCAAGAATTTATAAACTTTGATTTACCCTCAGTAGTCAAACATTCTGAAAACAAAAATAGCACCTTTGCATTCTTTTGCCTCTGAAGCAAATTCGTGATCAGCTTCCATTTGCCTAGCTTTCATCCCCTTGCCAGCTTCTCTGTAGCATTCTGCAAACTCCTGACTGCAGTGCAGCACTGACAACCAGGGAAAGGCATTGGACCAACGTGCCAGAGCAAGTAAGCCAGAGAAAGGGACAGCACACTCTTTTTCCTTTGTCATCTCAGAGCAAGCAAGTGAACAAGTTGTGCTGGCTTTAATCCACAGACACCAAGAAGCAGCCAAGGCCACCTCTATTTAAGGGGGAGCTCTCTGTCACTGTGCATTCTTGTGAGAAACAGAGGACAGGCAAATAAAGGCCAAAAATGCAATGCCCAAATAATTTAAGGCAGTGTAAATATTACAAGGTTGTACAAGTAGACAATATAAGATGACAACTGATTTATTTCAAGCATCAGCCACTAAAGCCAGCCTTTCCAAACAAAAATTAGTATTTATGAAAGACAGTTAGAGCAAAAAGCTTCAGATCAGATCCATGGATAAAGGATTTTGTTCTGAGAAGAAAGCAGACTGTCAAATCTTTTCTCTTTGCTGTCAAGGCTGTGAAAACATTGACTACCCTTAATTCACTTTTCCATTGCAGTCATTCATTCCTCACCACACCCATATACATTTCCTTTTCGTCTCTTATTCATACTCAAAAGCTAGAGTCACATAAAAAGTTCTGTATGACACCCTTAAAGAAAGCAGCTCTAACCATGAGAGTATTAAAAAGGAAAATAAGCCTTATCGTTTTTCTAGTTTACATCTATATCAGTTTACAAAATCAGTTTAGTTTTGAAAGCCTGAAAGGAATGTGTATCTCTGAGGAACAACTTATATCCACACCAGCAGAGGGGAGTGCACATCTCTATTAGAATTTTAACTTGTATCAGTTGTTGAAGCACTGCCTACTCATATCCACTCACCATGCTCTTGGTTCACATTATAGAAACTCCCTGCACATGCCAGCTTGACTACTTTCAGATGGGACTGAGCTTGCATAGTTACTCCAGGAGATTGCATAAACATCCAGTATATAGGACCCAACCAGAGCTACATCATATTAAAACTCCAGCATACACAGCACGGAAAAAAAGCACCTCACAGCAAGCATTTCACACTACAGATGCACTTTAATTGCACTACCTATCTGCTCATGTGGGACATACTTAGGCAGAGTAAAACTAAGCTTTCTAAAGTTGCCTTTTTTTTTTTTGCCTCACCTAGATATATGGACTTAACTGCTGTTTTAAAAACAGAGAATTCAGCACTAGAAACTTGACCTGTGATTCTAAATACTAACTCTGAGATACTATATCCTTTTTTAAAGTTATCTGTAAAAATATAAATAAAGCCTGAATTTTTAAACTGTTTCACCACATTCAGAGGAAAAGCTATGGCAAAACTAGGACAAAAGTTAGTGCCAGACATGACATTGATGGGATCTACTCTAAGTGTGTATCTGTATCAGTAAACCAAATCTGACAGTACACAGAATACCAGTGTCAGAGACACAACATTTTCATGCAAGCTACTTGGTAACTCTATTTGCTATAAGAGTAAAGGAACTCCCACAAAAGGAAACCTACAATAAGAAATTCTTGATGGATTTCTGTATTGATATATTCACACATATGCACAAGAAATCGCTTGAAGTCATAGCACCTTCCCTCCCCAATTATTTATCATTTTTTAAATCTCATGTTTACAGTGTATCATCCTCCAATTTGATTTGGTTTGACACCGGCCCTAAACTGCATGTATCTTCCCCGGTGCTGCCAAGAGGCAGCCCTTGGAATACTGTTTCAAGTCCTGATCAATATCAGGTAGGCAAAGGTTGCAGGGCCAAACCACTGCTAAATTGGCATTGAGGTCATGCTGATGAAAACATCCATCTATGCCAGCTGCCCCAAAATACACTTCACACTTCCAGCATCTGATCCTGTACAAGGGACATGTCTTGAATGCCAGGACCCACCACCAAACAGGTGCTTCTGAGAAGTGTCCCAATAGGACACCCTATCCTGGCCTTCATGTAAGTTGGAAATGAATGTGTTTGAGCCAGCACATATAAGCAATTAAACTTTTATTCATAATCATTTACATATGACTAAAAATGTTCACAATAAAATGCAAACTTGTACTTATCTTGTATTTAGCAGTGAAAATAGTCACCTCTTCATAGTAAAGCACATCACAGAAGAGTCAGAAATAGATTTCATTTATCAGTTTTTCCTCTCACAATGTACTTGACAAAGCTGAAGATTTTATTGAAGGCTAAAAGTTCCAGAACAAATTCTAGAGTCACCTGAGTGTTTGGCAGGAACAGTACTATTTAGTAGCAGTTACTTTCTTCTGCCTTTTTTGAAAAAAACAGCTATTTTTTCACAAAAGTGAGACAGACATGATTGACCCAAACACTGAGTTTCATATTTCACCTGAATTTTTCAATGGGAGACAAACAGAACAATTTGCTAGTAAGGGTAGCTACAACAACTATAAGAACAGTTGTCAAAAAAAATGGAAACCTCCGACTCATTATAGCTGATTGGTAGGGCTCAACCACTTACAGGCACCTATAGCCACTACTCCACTCTGTTTTATTCATTACATTTAATTTGCATTTCATTCATACTACATTTAAGAAGACAACATGATTTTTTAAGTTAAGTTGTGTACACAGCCAAACCCATGTACACAGTTTTGGTAGTCATTTAAAGCTGTAAAATGTATATGTAAAGAGAGTCCTAGTGACCCTAATACAGATTAAAGAGAAATAACCAGAATCAGTGTTACATACAAAACAATATTCTAACACAGAAATCAATACAGTTATCAAATAATTCATTAGAGAATAAAATTGTTATACAAAAAGAGAAATGCTGCCTTTTTATCAGGTCACAGCAGCACATAAGAAGGCAACATTAAGAAAAGTGCACAGCAGAAAAAGAATTGTTTTGTTTTCTGACAAAGTTGAAGTCTTCTTCAGACACCAGGCTTTTGTCCAGAAACATATGGGGTTAGGATTGGTTATATTCTCTCCCAGAGAATGTATTCTCCTCTTGCCTTAGCTGTCAGAAAGGCTCTTACTCTGACATGTAGGAACGGTACATCAGGGCCACGATAATCGCTGCTATTGCCGGGATCACCCAGTTGGACCATGAACTGAAAGGAAGGGTTTGAAAAAGAAGTTTAGCAAGTGACAACCAGCAAGTTAAAAAAGAAAAAAGAAAAGTAATTGCTTAAAAAAGTCCTTCCTCCTATTCCAAGAAATCCTTCAAATTCAGGGCAACAGAACACCTGGATTGCCCAGTAATACTCTAGACAAGTGAAAAAGTTTGTACTGTTAAGACTTTGTACCAGAGCTTACAAGAAGTTTGTTTACTAGAGAAGAGTAAAACTCTAGACACATTTAAAGTCATGGTGTGCTGCCCAGAATATCATTAATTCAAAAGCCATTTAAGTAGCACCATCACATGACACTTCTAAGCACCCACCTCCCCACCCAGAGGGCCAAGGAAGAAACCTCTGGGGATTCCGCAGTAGGCAATTGTCAGCAGGACATAACTTTACAAAATTTGATTCAGTGTTTTCCAGATTTTCCTTCTTACACACAGAATCCTCTTATTTCCCTGAGATGCAACAGCAGTAGCAAATTTTAAAAGCAAGACATCCATGTCAGTAAAACAGCTGGCAATGCCACTAAGTGTCTTCATGTGGCAGACTCCAGAAATAAAGGCCTGTGCAAAACAAACCATTTGGTAGACACTGACACACGTTAGAATGAGAGAAGTATCTGCCTAGTAAGCTGACACACATGTAACATGGCACAGGGATGCACAGAACAGAAATATTCATGCACTCTGACATCTAAGCTTCCAGCAGATAAAAGCTATTCAGCTTTCCAAGCTTCAGCAACACAATCATGAGGAGAAGTTTGACATCAGGTGTCATACTATACCTGGAAGTAGACTGAACAGTGGTAATAAGAGTTTCCTGGAAAGCAAAGCAGAAAAAGATATTTAAATCAGGGAGCCACTCCTCTTCACCTTAACTAGCCCCTCAATTTATCAAAACTCATTAAGTGGCACTACTTTAGAAACAACTCAGTGCATGAATTTGGAAAGTATTTTCTCCTAATTCCTATAGCAGTTCTATTGTATCACAACCTAGCCAGCAGCAGTTGCTACAGCAAACATTGCATCACGTTGTTAGAACAACATCAACAAGAACAATTTTGCTGCAGGTTTTCCATGAACCTAACTTCAACCTCAGGTTACATTTGAAAAGTTTTAGGTACCTAAAAGACAAAAATCCTTTATTTGACTAAAATCTAATTGAAAATACTCTGAATTAATTCACAAATATTACTTATATCGAAACTACATGAAGAAAGCTACTAATTTACATCTACAAGGCTCATTAAACAGAATTTTTAGTGTGGTGTTTCAGATTGTGTAAGAATCAGTCAAATTGTTATAGCTGTTTCTGATACTGATTTGGACTTCTTGTTCAGTTTCCATAGAAAAAGTAGAACTACAAGGTCAAATCCCAGTTGGATAAAGGTGCACAATTCACATGAGTATTTGTTAATTTAAATAATTTTAATTGCACATGACTCTAGGTGCACTTTAAACATTCAAGCATTAAAACTCTACCTAAATTTAGTGGTACAAGATCCATCACTGAGAAACTACTCGCTTCAGTGTCAGAACATTTGCAATTAATTTAAAGAGAGAAAGATTCCCAACAATCTCACTTAGGTGAGAGATTTCTACTTTGCAGGCACCCAAGTCATCCCAGGCATACATGTGACAAACTGTGTAAAAGAATATGACTCATAGATGAAATCTATATTGCTTTTGTGAACACCTCAGTGAAAAATTAACCCCAAAGCCAAACAGCAAGGAAGAGCTGGTGTCCACACTACCAAGTCTAACACCTCCCACAACAGACTTGCCACATCCAGGGCCAGGGCTTGAATCCCCCCACACCAAGGCAGTAAGAGAAATATGGCCCAGCTCATAAAAACCTGATTTTAAACTCTATGACACTGGACACATACACTGGGGGTTCTTTAAATACAGTGCAAGGACAAGAAGGACACGTGAAAGCCCAAGGGCTTCTGACAGCTCCTAGAGAGCCAGGGCACAGAACCCACCTAAGCTGCCACATACCAACCCAGAGTATAATGCAAAATGAAACTGTCTTTCTACAGCCACACATCCTGCTGGAGAAAAGCACCCCAACTTCCTTCTGGAATGATGGAGAACAAGTGTAGTGTAAGTAGCTACTTGGATTCATCTTAATTCCCACCTGACTATGCATTGGCCAAACTAATATTCTAAGTACTTCAGTTTGGTAAATTCCTGTGAGCTTACTCAAAGGATTATCAACTACAGCTTGCACCGGGTAGTCTGTTCTCAGCTGCATTTATCATTACTGCTCTTACAGCCTGAGTGTAAACTGCCCTAAATTTCAAAAGAAATCTGAATAGCAGCTGTTGTTCATGGTGGGAAGAAGGTCTGAATTCCAGTTGCTACTCCATTTATTTTTATTAGCATACTAGTTCCAGTCCTTAAGTAATAATAAAATTAATAATTGCTACAATTAACATTTCAGTGCACGTTATATATATCTATATACACATATAGACATGTATAGAATTTACTTTCTTTCCCTTAACTGATTCATATCACTGGGAGATCTTACAAAAGTGATTACTTTTAAGAAACAACCTTTCTAACAGAAAGAATAAGATCTTATTCTTACTAAGCTTAATTTTAAAATAATCTTCCATTATTTCCTAAGCACACTGCTGTACTGGTAGGCCCAGCACAAACATCCTCTATAGACACAGGAGCTGCAACCATGCAAGTTAATCCTTGAAGCACTTTCTCCTTGAAGGGACATGAATTTTAAGAGTTTGATAGCTGAGTGCCAACACAGCTTAATTCTACCAAAGATGGGAAAAAAACATTAGAAAATAAGTGCAATACTGCATTGAAAGAACACAGCAAAATCTTCTGAAATAGTCAGGGAGCAAACACTAAATTCACATTGAAAAGGGTTCACAATTGCAATTTAATCAACTGAATGCCTCCACATTATTCATCTACTAGTGTGACCAATATATTGTTAAGCATCACATTCTTCCTCCCACAAACACTTACTAGTTTAATCTGTTCTGCCAATAAACTGATTTTTTCTCTTAAACTGAACACTAGAAAACCATTGACTGATTCTAATCACCTTTTTGCTATAGTGTAATGCCATCACACTCAGTAACCTCCTGGTTTCAAGCCACACAAATTAAAGAAAATAACAGTTAAGAAGAAGAATAATTTGAAGTAGTATCAACAGGTTTAAGAGATTTATAACCTGAAACATCACACTTAAGCTGAATTATTTCTATTTCTGGGGGTATACCATTTATACAGAGACACTCAGACACTGTCTCTAATGCCTAAAAGAAATAATGTGTCATTTCAAGAAACACACTTACTGTTGGTTTCTGAAGCTTCGGTCTATCATCCTGCAAGAAAAATAGGAAAAACAAGCAAAAAACTTTTAGACAAAATCTGAAAGCATTAAAAACAAAACCAAATCCACATCATTTATCACTAAATTCAGTTTGCAATTTATTCTGTTAATGTGTATTCTTCCCTAGGTAAAAACAGATTTGCAAAAGAGCAGATGTCAGTGATTGATTTTGAGCTAACATAAACAAGATCACTTCCTCAAATAATACTTCCCAGTATGCAATAAAGAAGTGAAACCTGAGCTTTCAACAGATGTCATATTCTTTGTGTCCACATTTTTCCCTTTCCTTTGTCTCTAGGGAGTATACAACCTTAGCTCATACACTGATTGCAATCATATTAATTTACTTCTACCTAGCCTACTTGTATTACCAGGTAAACCAACTAACTAGTTATTTCCAACATCCACTGGACCAAAGGTCCCACATTCTTTCATAAACTCGAAGTTCTGCTTGGCTCATTCATTACAAAAAAGCCCAAGCTGTTTATTCCATATCAAGTGAAAACAGGCACTTGCCAAACAAGGAATAACTGGACTGATAGCCAGGTTAAGAACAATGTTACTGGCATCAGAAAGAGATGGCATGCCTGCAAAGCCACACACGTGCATGAGAGCTGAGTTACTTCTTATAAGCATAAGCTACACTAGCAATGTTTATCAAGAGAGGACCTGAGATTGAAACAAGATCAGGAATCTTACTGTGAAATAGGTGACTCAAGACAGTGATTTTTACCCCAAATGCAAGACAAAACAGAAGAGGAGAAGAGAAGAGGCAGGAATGGGCAGTAAAGTAAAGCAGATGGGCACACCAGCAGCCTAAACCTCTAAACAGTGGTTTTCAACTAGTAAGATGCAGGAGACTTTAGCTATGGCCTAGCTGAAGGAAGCCAAGGCAGCAGCTCTGTAGTTAGAAATAAATCCTTTGACACTTGAGACAGCAGAAAAGTGCTCATTAAAGTCCAGGAAATGGTATGGACAGTATAGAAAAGAGGAAGGGACAGAGGATCCGGTGGGAACTGATCATAAACAACCCTGACAACCACACACAGGGAACCCTGATACAGCTTAAAACAGCAGCAGTCAGAGAGGGGTAAGACACAGCACCAAACTACAATTACAATGCTTACAATAGCCAGTTTCTAAACACACATATGAAGAGCCAGGATTGTACTTTGAGATCCAGATGGAAGCTGGCAGATGCACATTTACCATGACGAAAGCAGCTGTTTAGTCATTGTGCATACTGCCCCAAGAGAAGGCCTGGCCATGTGACAGACCACCTTCAGGGGTTACAGTTTTGTTATCAAGCTGACAGGGTACACCACAAATGGCACAATTCCATATTCAGTTTATTCAAGAACTAAGCTGTAAGATAATTTAAATTACCAAAATATGTGACCATCCATATGCTACACTAATTAAATCCCTTCACACTGGGGGAATCCATCTCCAGCCCAGGTCCATCCACAAACAGCTGCAGGACTGGCACCCAACCAAACTGGCAGTTCTTCTTGATTTTGAAGTAAATTACCAAGTAAGTAACTAGATGCAAAAACAGTACAGTAAACACAAAAGTAAGGATATTCTCATATACTCACCGGATGAAGCTCCCCAATAATAAAGGATTCTGACATTGTCCTTGCATCTGTGGAATGGCCAACATCTTCAAAGTTCTCAGTAGCATCTCCTCCAGCCTGTTCCCTGAGGACCTCTTCACCTCCTGGGTGCTGCAATTTTTAATGAGTTTGAATTTGTTATTGAAATACATTTCACATTCTATAAAAGGAAATGCTTCGTTTTTACATTTCCAAAATTAAAAAGAAAAAGCAGAATCAGCTGCTAGACTTTCTAGAGCAAACATAAGCTTTTCTGCATAACTAGTGAGTTTTATTTACTCTCTGAAGACAAAACCAAGGAAGCTTAGTCTCTATTTCATCAGCAACAAAGCAGTAAGAGGCATTATCCCTTGCAACTAAAGCATTTAGAATGTTGTGTGGGAATCAGGCTGTATTTTAATAGCCCAACTATGATCTGAAGTTATATTCTCTGTTTTCACTTCTGCAGGAAACGTGTATTTTTATCCAAGCAATGAAGAAATACAGCTGAAGGACAAAAGCCAAAAGGTATAAGCTGCAGTAAGAACACTCCAGAAAGATAAAACAAAAGTCTGCTCACAAAAAGTGCAACCAAGCATTGGCAAAACGAGCTGGCAAGGTGCTAAGGAACCTGACCTCTAGTTAATCCTGGTTTGAGCTGGGGGCTGGGCCAGATGACTTTAAGGGTCCTTTCCAAAAGAAATTATGGTACAAATATCGAGTAAGCCAGCTACTTTGGAACTGTATAAACACAACTGAAAGCTCAAATGAGACACTAGAATAGCAATTTGGTTTTCATAGACTATGGAATCCCAAAACCACATTGCTGATAAAACCCCTGAGATGCAGAGAAGTATTTTCTAATACCTCAATCCATCACCATTCCCTTAAAATAAATCCCTGTTCTCCATTTACTGTTATTCTTCCCCAAGATGTACTTCAGGGATTTTATGAAGTTGCACATTTCTATCCATCAAATAACTCTGCCTGTATACCTGCAAGTGATATCACAACTTCTAGTTCACTGAATTTTCTCAGGGTGAAGTTACTCATTCATGTAACAGGTAAGTAACATGCCATAAAAATTCACTCCTCAGCTTTCACAAACTATGAAGATAAGATTAGGCAAAATTTCTACTCTTTAGGGTCATCTTGCCTGAAGCACTGCTGACCAGAAAGGCTATGCTTAGCCTGTAGATTTAAAGAAAGGGCATGAACACTTCTGCTAGTCTGGGCAATTCAGGTTGGCTTTTACTTCAAACCCTCCTATTAATCTCCTATCAAACCTTTTCTACTGACAAAAGTAAGATTTGTTCATATAAATGAAGCAAACACTACTATGAGTTTCCAGCCAGTACCAGAACTCCAAAACTTGAACTTTTGCATTAAAGGCAGACATCTATTTTAACAGATTAAGAAAGTTGAAGAGAAGAAAACCAAACAACAGCAAAAAAAACCCCACAAAAAGCCCAACACAACACTTTTTAAAGAGCCAAGATACCACAGTTGTTAGGTTAAGGGATCCCTACCATGACTAAGCAAAAGCAAGATTAAGCAATTGATAAAGAGATTAAACACAGCAGCTGAGCCAAAAAAGGTTACAAGAGTACACGCAGAGTAAAGGTTATGCAAGCAACCTGCAAATATGTCATGCTCACCAAAGTCCTGTCCTTGAATCCATTCTGATAAGTATTCAGGAAAAGGACTGGACAAAAGGTGAGGGAACACTCAAGTTCAGTGACTTGAAATGCCACTTAAGAAGCTGAACTTGGGTCTAACAGGCTCTGCCAGATAGTGCCTCAACTAAGTCTTCATAGAATTTCTTCAGCAACATGGGTTTGGGGTTTTTAATACCATACTAAAGAATTGTGTCCCCAGAATAGAAAAATATACATAGCAACTTCAGCACAACTCCTTGGAAGACAGGCTTAACAAACAAGGTATCAACAAGCAGCAAAAGGCCCCATAAAGCACCAGCAGCACGAGCAGCATGTAAACTCATACTCATGCATTGCAATGAAACCAAACCCTACTCATACAAGCACACAAAATACCAGTTACTCCAGCAAGTCATCAAGATCCCCTAGTTTACACTAGTTCACAAAAAAAAAACCCCACCATCCAATCAAATAAGTGGATACCTACCAATATAACTGCATTTACATTAAAATTACTCCACAGAGTACTTTAACAAGCTACTTGCAGGTTGCCAACCACAGAATGATCATGTACTAACTTGTGTTCCCAAATCCCTCCCTTGTGCCAGTACAAAGCAGTCACGTAGCTATATGGGCAGCATCTCTGAGGCACTCCAGCTTTTCTCTGTAGAACTAGTTTTTGGTCTCGTTAGAAACTGATCCCTCTGTCTACAAAAACACAATATCACTGTCAAGACAGTGACTGCAACCAGTTCTCTCTACCAACCCTCTGACTACCACAGATCAGCTGAAGAGGACAAATTCACCCTGATCTCTACCACTACAGCTGGAAAACTACTTTTTTAATGACATGAGCAAGGTTAAGTACAGAGAATCTCACACAACACTCCAAACTTAAGCCATCTACCAGATGATGTCAATAGTAACCTACTAGACATTGATAAAAGTACTTTGAAACTAAACGCTTTGCTTTTAGATGGCACCTCTGCTTAAGGATACAAACTTACAAACCCTCTGAAAACAACAAGCACATAAACCCACACAATTAATGAAAAGATTTCATCTCCCTAATGAAAGAGAGCAACTGTAATGTCTCACACAAAGGGCAAGAACTGACTTTTCTATCAAAAGATGAGCATTTTCCATGGTTGGATGAGTTTCCCAAAGTTTGTTTATACAAGGCCTTTGTTCACAATTCTGCCTGGTAAACAAAGCCTTCTACCAGAACTGCTACTTTAATGAAGATCCTCTGGATAGACCCTGGAACTGGAAAGCCCACAAGACTGTACAGACAGTGACTCCTAAACCAAAATCCTATTGATAAAAATAATTGAAGAGTTCTTGCAGGCAAAATTATGATCCAAGAGAAACGAAAAGCTTTTGATGATAAATTAAGATTTAGCTCATTCCTAAGGCATTCCCAATATAATAACATAAGTTACACACACAACAGATGTTTGAGAAGAGCCAGCACTAGTACAGAGCACAGACTAATTCCTAACAGCAGCCCATTAGAAAGTTTTAGATAAGGCAAATAAGCAGTTAATCTTGCTGCTCTCACCTGGGTAAAAAGTCCAGGTTACCTCATCCTGAATGCCACCTTTTCTCCCCCTCACTACAGTCATGCAGATTTCTCAGTGTCATAGTTCAAGACTCTATTAAAAGTATAACTACCTTCATTTGCAATTCCTGTCCCCTCTCCCTGGAAATCTAGGGTCCACTAGAACTTTTGGGGAGATTAGCAAAAGTCTCCATCAGTGGCAGTCTTATAAATTCACATTTCACTTTCTGCACTACAGGGATGAAAAGCAGAAAAGGGGGAAGCAACAGAGCCAGAAACACCCAGAGAACGTCAGCTTTATTATCCATGACAGACAGACAGACAAATGCTTGCTTATTTCAAGGGCATTTTCTGAAAAGAATCCTCCAAATTATTTCTATCCCCTATTCAGGTTACAGGACAGAAATTGTCTGCTCACGTGAAATGGTGGAAGTCTAGGAGAGAAGATCTCTCAGAGTGTATTTTATAAAACTATTATTAGGTTTTTAGGTGAAGTGCAAAAGAAATACCCAGGAGCTTGGTGCCTGCCCTGGTTTCAGCTGGGATAGAATTCCATTTTCTTCTCGGAAGCTGGTGCAGTGCTGTGCTCTGGATTCAGCACGAGAACAAGGCTGATAACACACTATGCTGCAGTTGTTGCTGCACAGCACTTACCCTCATTCAAGGATTCTCAATGTCCCATGCTCTGCCAGCAGGAAGGTGCACAAGAAGCCAGAAAGGAGCACAGTCAGGACACCACACATTTTGTCTTTTTCCCCCCCAATTCCCTTCCCTATCCCACCGAGGGGCTGTGGGGAGCAGTGAGCAGGGGCTGCAGGGCACTGGGGTCAAACCACAGCAGTGCCCATTTCCACACTTACAAGAGAGTTATGGCTTGCAGCATTTTGCATAAAGTGCTAAGAAGTGCTGTTTCTCAAAGCATTTGAAAATTCTCCTGCAAGCTCCACCAGAGCTTAAGGAAGCAGTAACACAGGGTTTAATCCTCTGACTGCAAGGTCCCACAATAACAATTCCCATGGCACGCTGGCAGACTCCCAATGTGCCAATCCAGGCACCTTTCAGTGCAAGCTGATCATTACTATAAACATGGAAGGCATTATGCTACTCCTCCACAATACCATCACACTATTGCCACATAGGGGAGAGAACATTTACCATTGTGGTGCAGTAAAACAATATTTGCTTTTTGTGGTTTATTTGATCAGCATTACAAAACACGTAGTGGGAGTTGTCCATTCTGTTCAGGAAAAGTGCTATGGAAGCACAAGTTCATACCTTAGGGGGGAAAAAAGTACATTTATTGACCAATTATGTTTTTGCTGAATTCTGAGACCACCAACAATTGAAGTAATCTAAACAAAGTCCGTATTAGATTAATATTAGATACATGCCATAGCTGGTTTTCAGAACAAGAAATGCCTCTCTGGTAGAGATGTTCCTGTACATGTCAGCTTTTAGCCTCACTTAAGGAATCCTTTCAAGTTCCCACAAGAGCCTTATCACAGCAGCAAGTAAATCAAGACATAGATCATTTATTTTTATAGGCCCAGCTACTCTTGTTTAGCTCATGAGATTGATGTCAAAGCCTGACTAGAGGGATTACTTTATTGAAATTACAGGAAAATACTATAGGGTATTGCCAACATACTTAGTCCATTAAATCACATTTAATGTTATTCATATTTGTAATTATCCACAATAGAGATATAGCCATGAGATCCTGCTGTGAGTACACCTGCATTTCTAGTAGCTATTTTCCTTTTACTGACATAGAACCTTATCCTGGTTTCACCTGGGGTTCATTTTCTTCTTAGTAGGTGGTACAGGGCAGTGCTTTGGATTGAGCATGAGAATGATGTTGTTAACACACCGATGTGTTGGGTGCAGCCAAGCAGTGCTTACCTAAGTCAAGGACTTTTCAGTGTCCCACGCTCTGCCAGTGAGCAGATGCACAAGAAGCTGGGGGACAGCATGGCCAGGCCAGCTGAGCTGAACTGGCCAAATGGATATTCCACAGCACAGAATGGCCTGCTCCATCCATTCACTGGGAGGAGTTGGCCATGAGCCACCAATCGCTGCTCAGGAACGGGCTGGGCATCAGCGAGTGGTGAAATACTGTGCACCATTTGTTTCTCTTGGGTTTTATTCCTCTCTCTCTCCTCATCATCACAATTATTATTATTATAGTTATATTATTTCAATTATTAAACTGTTCTTGTATCAACCCACAAGAGCGATCTTTTTCTGATTCTCCTCCCCATGCACAGGGCAGGAGGGCAAGTGAGCTGCTGAGAGGTACAGGGGAACTCTGGGGTTAAACCACAAGACCTGAGACTATGAAGACATTTCCCAAATCTTCTGTACTACAGGTTTGACAGCCTTTGAAAGACAGAGATAACATAAAAGTTTCTGGTTCCTAGAATAGTCTTTCTTGCCAAGACCTTTTAAATAATGCATTCCAAAAGCTGAAGTGTCTTGATTTCTTCTCCTAGACTTAGAAAATCAAAGAAAATTTAGAGATGAATATTCAAGCTATGCATTTTCCCCAATATCTGCCACTTAAAAAAAAAAAAAGAAAAAAACTTGAGAAAAAAAAGCAGTTGCTGGAATCTTTAGTAACCCCAGGGATAAGGTATCAAAGTTCACAATTGTTTCCTTCTTCAACACTTTTTCTATATTTCAAATTATCTTTTTTAAGACTTGTCCTTTGGGAAGCCAAGCTAATATGGGTCACACCATGCAGTGCCTCCCCTCCTACTCAGCCCTACCACGCCCAACACAAACCTGTCAGCACCCCCAGCCATCTACAATCTCATTTCAATCAAGTGTTCACAGAGATCGTTCCCCAAAAGCAAACAAGTCCCACTAAGCACCTACAAACTCTATGAAGACACAAGAGCTGGACAGAGGAAATACACTCTTTAAGTACTGTAATGGAGTGAAAAGCAACACCACACTTTCACTTATTAAGCACAAAAGCAACCAAGGTGTCTTCAAGGCTGAAGCACAGTGAAGTATTCCACTTCACTACTAGTAAGAAAATATTTCCACAGCTTAATGCAGTAGCTGAAAAGATTGGTTATTGATTTAAGAAACGTGACTGGTGAGCTGAGCTGCTGCTCCCATTTCTTCACTCCCCAGTAAACTGATACTTATTTACTACTTGGGAAGAGCATGAGTGAGGTGATGCTTTAGCAGTGCATCCTTCTTAGTACTACAGGACGTAAATTTTAGTGGCCTACATTTAATTCTTAACATATGCTAATGTTTCCTACCCCTGCAAGAAATAAACCTGAGTTTAACCAATAATGCTATTGAAACAGCTAACATAATCCCCACTTTGAGCTGGGTTTATTGTACTCTGGAATGAACCAGCAACAGGCTAGCTCCAATTTCTCCTCAGCTGTCACATGTAAATACCTCAGGGTGTCTGACAGTGTCAAAAGAATTAGCATAACACTTGATAAGTTAACTAAGTACCAAAAGCATTCAAAGAAAAGTTTAGAAAAAGTGCCCTATGAAATATTTTAATCCAAGGGTTCCATAACAAAAATCACCAACAAAATGAACATTAAAATATCCAAAAGCTTTCCCTAGGACTGTAGCTTCACTTAGATACTTCAGGTAACTATTTTCAACAATCTCATTCATTATCTAAGAATGTCTGAAATTTCAGCTCCAAACAGCCATGTTCTATTAAAAGCTGTTTAATGTGATGTTAAAGTCTGATTTATGGGTACCAGAGGGTCTTAAGACATCCCCCAGTTGTCTGAAAAAAATGCTTAGAAATAGGATTCTTTTCATATGCTGCTGAACTATCAATGTTGTCCTGAAGGATGAAAAGAAGATTTTCTTGGAGAAATTTAGACATTTTAATATTTACCAATTTCACCATGTGTACTGAAGGAAGAGGGTGTGCAACTACTTAAGCTCAAAAGCTCATTAGACCCTGGATTGTTTTGTCAAGTGGTTTTGTTTCTTGTGTTGTGTTAGGTTTGGGGTTTTTCTGAGGTGTGGGTCTTTTTGTTTCCGCCTCCTCAATCCGGGCAATATACAACACAATTATGTATCGGCCAAAACTGATCAAGTTTCCAACAGCTAATTCAGTTTTGCAGGCTACATGAAAAGCTGCATTCCCCTGCAGAGCTTCTATAGTTAAAGTGGCCCTGCCTGCATAACCAGAGATGTCCATAGCAAATGGATGAAGAAGACAAGGGGCAGAGCTGGATGAAAAATAATGAAGGAAGAGCCAGTAGATCAGTTTCACAATCCGCCTTGCTGAAAAGCCAAACAATTTGTGCTGACACACAGCTTAAGAATGAAATACTACCTGTGTCAACACTGCCTTTGAAAAATGGTTTGTCAACCCTTCTTTGCAAAATTCTCAATTTCTGCTTTGAATTGCAAGTGTTTGCAAGCACAAAAATCAAGACGGGGCTACAGAACTCCTGATGCTTGAAATCTGTGATGTCTCTACCCATCTAAACTGTATTCTCAAAGAAATTAATGTAAGCCTACCACACACTTTTTAATTGGATGCTAGGTTGTCTTTAGGAAAAATTTCTTCACAGAAAGAGTGACTAGACATTGGAATAGACTGGCCAGGAAGGTGGTGGAGTCACTGTCCCTGGAGATTTTAAGGAAAACTGGATGTAGCACTTACTGCCATGGTCTAGTGGTGTTTGGTCAAAGGTTGGACTCGATCTCAGAGGTCTTTTCTAACTTAATTGATCCTGTGATTGTATCTTTGCAGACTGGGAATAATGGGAGCAAGGGAAAAAACCACAAAATATCTAAATCCCAGCTTCATTCAATACTGAAAGAAAATTCTCAATAGTTTTATTTCTGCATCTTCACAGAAGAATGTTTTCATCCAATAACTAAAATGTTTCTTTATTAACCACAACTGTCAATGCTTACAGCAACCACTCACTGTAAGAGATCAAAAACATCAACCACTAACTGGGGAAGAGAAAAACCCAGCAAAACACAACCAAAGGCATTCAACTTGACTCTAGTGTTCTGCATTAGTTTGAACTTGTGCAGCTCTGCAGCACCACGCTGCATCCCTGTGCTGAGCAGGGCAGCAGTGAGAGCACACACCCTGTCAGAATATTTCATTTTATTTTCTGAACCTGGCTGCCTGTATGCAATGCCCAATCTGCCACGTCCTGCAAAAAAAAAGGGACTAAGGCCACCCATGATGTACTTATTTGGCAGATAGGAACACAGGCCACTGTGACCAAGAGGCTTTAGCAAGGATTGGACACAAGGAAGAATTTTTTACAGTGACAGTAGCAAGGCATTGGCACGGGCTGCCCACAGAAGCTGTGAATGCCTCATCCCTGAAAGTCTTGAGGGTCAGGTTAGATGGGGCTGGGAGTAACCTGGTCTAGTGGGAAGTGTCTCTGCCGTTGGCGGGGGGGAATGAGATGATCTTTAAGGTCTCTTCCAATCCAAACCATTTTGTGATTCTATGACTATTAAACCCCCAAATCTGCGATAATCTGCACGTTGTGATACTTTCATTCCGCTTTCTGAAGTTTCTTTCCTATTCTATGGAACAGGAACACACACTATAATAGTACTAAGAGAGGAGTTGCTGACCTTTTAGTTCACAAAATAATATGGCTCTGGGTCCCAGCTGAGTCCTCACTTTAAATTCTGCTCTCAGCTGGCACACCAGAGCAAGCAGCAGATAGATACTTCCCCACCCTCTGTACCCAAGATTTACACAGCCAGCTCTCTTGTCTGAGCCTTTAATATTGACTCCAGGTTTTTCTCCTCGCCATCATTTACTGGAAATTCAAATTCCAAGGCCGAAAGTTTCATGCGGGTGCGGGCAGAGAGGGAGGACACGGAGCGGGGCCGGCGCTCTCGGCACCCGCGGGTCTCTCCTCCTGCCCGGCCTCCGGAGCCTCCTCTTGGCGGCTCCTCCAGGGC
>VZRZ01002841.1:2297703-2357826 GCA_013398175.1 Climacteris rufus
CTCTCATTGGCGGAGCGCAATGCCAATCAAAGGGGGCGGCCGTGGGGGCGGGACTTGCCATCGTGCCCCGCCCCTTCCACCGCCTGATCGCCCTCCCACGTGACGAGACGTGCGGGGCGGTGCTGAGGCGGGGTGGGCAGGGCTCGGTCGGGCCGCCGGGAATGGCGGGTTCCGCATCCGCAGGCTCTCCCTTCTTCCGTCTCCAGGAGAGGGAAAGGTCACCCCGGCACTCCCCGTCTGCGGTAGCGGCGAGCTGCGGCGCTGCCGGTGTGCGCGGCGGCGAGCTGAACGCTGACTTGTGACGTAGAGCCACATTAGATTGGTTTGGGTCCTCAGGGACCTTCTAGAGCATCTAGTTTCAACTCTCCTGCCGTGGGGACCGCTGGACAAGGTTGTGCAAAGTCTAGTCCAGCCTGGCCTTGAACACTTCCAGTACAAGAGGGACAAGGAGTTCCTGGAGAGGGTCCAGCGCAGGGCCGCAGAGATGATTAGGAGTCTGCAGCATCTCTTAGGAACAGAGACTGAGGGAGCTGTCAGACTCATCTCTGTGGTGCCCAGCGGCAGGACGAGGAGCAATGGCCATAAACTAAAACCCAAGAAATTTCACCTTCACACGAGGAAGAAATTTACATTGAGAGCGGCAGAGCACTGGAACAGGCTTCCCAAGGGAGTCTGTCTTTCTGGAGACATTAAAACCCTCCTGTACATATTCCTGTGTACTGCTCCAGGTGATCCTGCCTTGGCAGGGGGGATGCACTAGATCTCCAGAGATGCATTCCAACCCTAACAATCCGTGATTCTGTGATGGGGCACCCACCACCTCTCTGGGCAGCCTGTTCCAGTGCCTCACCACCCTCGCAGTAAGGATTTTTTCCCTAACATCTAAGCTAAATTATCCGTGCCGCTGCGGTAAAGCCGGCTGGCGCTAGAGCGTCTTTGCCATGGGCACACGAAGCGCCGGGCGCGGGCTGAGCCACAGCCCAGGCACAATGCGGCTGTGACCGCCCGGACAGCCGGCCCGCTCCTCCCGGTGTCCCAGCAGGCAGGGGCTGCCCGGGAAGTCACAGGCGCGCCCCGCTGATCCCGGCGGGCGGCAGAGCCCGAAGGCGGGAGACGCGCCCCTGCCGCTTTTCCCGCGCAGGGCGTGAGGTGATCCCGGCGGGAGCGCCCCTGCCACGGGTGCTTCCTCACAACTCCTAAAAATCCTCCTGGCTGTCGCAGGAGGCCCTCGCCCTGCCTTGGCAGAGCTCTCCCGCGGGGCTTGGAGCAAGACTTCCCTGCGACACCGCCCTGCCTTGCTCCCGGGTGGGCTAAGGGCACAGGGAGCAGCGCTTTCCCCTTCCCTAGGTAAGCTCTGTCACCAATCCAGCATCCCGCTTCCCTTCCGCTTTATCTGAGGTAAAACCTACTTTCTTCGCTCTGGTCTCAGCTGTGTTCGATGGCTTTGTCAGTACGTCGGGCCGCTATGGTTGCCCCCATCCCCGTGTCACATCCATACACAACTTGGGTGCCTCAGCATCCGTAGCCCCATGGACACGCTCAGGCACGATCACGGACTGGTTTGGGGGTTTCTTTTGTAGCATGAAATTTACCCAGCGTGACCCGTCACCTCTCCTCAGAGCTGGTGCTCAGGTGCTGCAGCCTGTGCGTGCGGGCAGGACAGATTTGTACTTCATTGAATAGCACCAGCATCTTCAGATCCTGCCTCTGTTTTACAGTCAGCCTGACAGTAAGAGTAGCTATTGTCCCTCAGCTTGGTGGTGTTCCCAGCTTTAACGAGGAGGCTCCCCATTCTGACTTTCAGGTTGTTATTGAAAATTACTGAAAATATTGCTGCCAAGCTCTGTGATTTACTTGCCTGTTCTGACAAAATACAGTGATGACCATTCCCTACTGATGTTCTGTTCAGTTTAGCAAGAGCTCAGTGTTGGTTTCACTTCATGTGTTGTGATTATTGGCATCTAAAGGTGCAATTTCTCCCACACACATAAAGTCCTCTTGTGCAGAAGGCAGTTGGCTTTATTTCCTATGATTTATAGCTAGTAGTTCTTTCTTAACTGGTAGTTCTGTGTTAACTGGTACTTTTCTCCTCATCCTCTGCCCTGAAGGGAGAAGCCTTTTGCAACCACTCTGTCCCATTAGCTTTTAAGATGTCCAGGAAGATTTAACTTGGGCTTAATACAGCAAGTGGTTCCCACAGGGGAGTCGTCCTCAAACAGCAAGCAGGGCACTGGAGCGTTGCAGCTTGTGTTTTGCAACATCTCTGCCACAAAAATCCCCAATGAACATTACAAAAGCTGAGGACTTTGGTTTTCTTTTCCATGGTTGCAAAAGGACAAGATTTTTTTCTCATTTAGTTAAAATGGCCCTTTCTCTTGAGCTGTAGCTTTTGGAATTCTCTGATGAAGTGATAGTCTTGGCTGGCATCTTAAAAAAAAAAAACACTACTTTTCATGATTGCTGAAAAAAATTGAAATGTGTTTTCCTGTAAGGGTAAGAAAAAAGGAAATGTTATTTTCTTTTAGATTACAGTTATAAAACACTCACCTTGTGATTTTTCTAGGATATGACTGAGGTTAATCTGTTTAATGTGTCACACTGTAAGGAAAGCAAAGGTTTGGAATAGCAAAGTTATCTTTGAAATTGTTCCTCAAAATATGTTTCCAGTTCATAATTTTTGTATCACGATTTACGAAATTGCTTTTCAAGTGAATACCTCGTGAGTTCATAAAATTTGGGATTAAAATATTTATTGCTGTCCTCACTGCACTGGTGAGACCATTTCCCAAAAGTGTTTTAGAGTTTGGAGAGGGGAGAAATATTAAAACAGCTTTTCCTGGTATGCAGAGTTTGTTCCTGGCTTTTCATATGAAGCAGACTTTCTAAGTGCCTGTCTTTTTTTAAAACACTTTGATTGAAAAAGGTGCTGTAGTTAAAAGGTGTCTTTTTCCTCAGAAAATGAAATGAATGAAATGTTCTTTTTTTTTTTCGGTCATAAATATTCTGACTCAATACACTGAGCCTGGCCTGTGCCACAAGATGAAGGAACACACAACAGGCACCCACCAAGATGAGTAACATGACTTCATATCATTCTCACTCACATGGGATTTGTTAGTACTTCATCAAAGAATCACATTAGAAAGAATTAGAATTAGAAAAATTGCACATCTGCAATTCTCATTTTTTTGGTTCTTTTTGTGACTTTTAGGAGGTTCCAAAAATGACAAGAGTTTCAGCACACATGCTCAGTTGATGTGGCGATGAACATACATGTACTCAGTATTCTTTTGTCCTTGTCTTTACTCTGAATATTTAGGCTCTTGCAAATAAATTTTTTTCAAGTATAATGAATCACATAGAACAAAAGGATATTGAGCTGTTTTAGTTGACCAAATTATATTTTCTACCAATTCTTAATTAGAAGATCATTGATTATTCATTTACCTAATACCATATACTTGTAAAGATCTGTAAACAAATACTTGCCTCATAAAAATGAATTATTTTTTTTATTTTAAGGCACAGGTACTGCTTTGGGGCAATCAATGATATACCATGAATAGCTCCAGACACCAGTCTCTGTTCTTTGTCAGTCTGCCAGAGCTGCAAAAACTCTGTGCTGCTACAGTAACACTGAGCTCACAGATACCAGAATCTGAGATAAGGAGTACACAGATAAAGACTTGCAGGTAAAGAATATTGAGGACTATTTTCAGAAGCTGTTAGTGGTTGTTATTCAAATATTTTATTAGCAGTACTAGAATTAACTGTCATAAATTCAGCAAAATTCTTATCAGTGGCAAACAGTAGAAAATTGTTTAAAGTAGTTTTTTTTTCCTTGGACTAGGGACTTGCTGGCTATTGGGGAAAAGAAATAAATTTCTATTATGTTTTAAATTTCATAGGTCTAAAACTAACAAGTCCTTATGCTTCAAATTAATAAATGATTAAAATTAATCTGTGTTTACCTGCAAAGCTGTAATGCTTTATGTGGGTTGAGGATAAGTGAAAAGAATATTTGGAAAGCAGATGTGGGCTCTTTAGCATTCACCAAGCATTATGTCATTCCCTTTAGTAGAAAAGGGGAGAAATGAGAAGTTCTGCCAAAAGGAACACTTTTGGAGAGCTTCCTTCATGTGCCAGAGGCTTGTAGCTTTGTCTTAGACCCCTGTGGGTTGTCTAGAGCAAGGGACTTGGACTAATCCAGTTTATTATACTGAACCCATGGAAACTGATTAAAAATGGAATGTATTATATTTGCAGAAGGTGAGGAAAATAAATTTAAGCTGGGAAAATCAAGCATGTAAAACTTTTTTAATTTCTTTCTCACTTTTTTTTTTATAGGCAGTTATTGTTCCTGTATCAAGAGATCCTTTCTGCACCTGTTATTGGAACACTGAATCAAATTTTGGTTGTCATGGCGGTCAGTATCACTGTGTGAATAAATATCTGTAGTTACAGACTGCTGCAGATGTGCAGATGCACCTCACTCAAATGAGAGAAGCAGCAGTATGTTTTATGGAGGTAAAATAATAATTTGACAGAGTTTGATGACTTTGATGGAATTTAGAAAAGGTTTACCAGTGGTCTTACAAGGTTCAGCAAGATTGGTGGCAAGGTTTGCCTTAATTATTACTGCATGGAAGAAATATAAGAAGGAAAATTGAGTTAGAATGACTCAAAGAGAGACTAAAGGTGCAAAGAGTAAAGAGGGTCCTCCTGTTGAGTGATGAGGTTCAGAGTGGATCCCTTTGCTTTCTGAATTCCTTTTGGGAGCCTAGGTGTGGCTGGATCCAATCTTAGTCTCAGACTTGGTCAACAGTTCATGCCTAGTGGAATGTTTGTAATCTCTGAGTAGCTGCATTAATTCAGCCTGCTATCAGTCACTTGCTGCAGGTCACAGGTAAGCAAGGATCTCTTCATTTCAGATATGGAATTTCTAATCTTGAGAGAAGTCCCTGTTCAAACAGAGTCACCTGCCAGGCAGTCCAGCTGTTGTACAGTCTGGCATTCAGGGAGAGCTCACATTGGGCCCATCCTGATTTTGATATTTGAAGGGTGAAGTAGTTGGCTCCTAGTCAATAGTGTAGACAAGACAGATGTCTTTGATTTAGTGCTGATATCTCTTTCTGTACTTTGCTTATCTTGTACTTTTGAGTTTTGGAAACACCTTTTGAAACATTTTTCGAGACACCTTCACTCCCTTTTACATGAGCCAGGGACTTTGCAGTTTGCAAGTTCACCCCAAGGATGTGAGGCCTGTTGCTTCTTGGTCAGCCTGAACCAAAGTACAGCTAGGGGTCAGTTGTATTTGTCACACATACATGTATGTTTCTCTGTTAAGTGTTTTGTTTGAGGATCAAGGGTAAGTAAAAATGTTTATTTAAACATTTAAAGCAAACTTTTATTTTTGTGCATCAGTGGTGTAGAGGACACCTTAAGTCCTCTACACTTTTGATGAAATAGCCTTTATGGATTTGTGGAATGGAAAGGACTCAATTAGTAAGATGCCACCCAATTTGCAATGAGAGAAGCAGGTGCAGAGTTCTGCAATCTTGTTTTGGGCAGCCTTTTGCTTGCTTGGCTTGCTTGTTAATGTATCTTTAGCTAGAAATGAGATTACACTATGACAAATGCCTGAACTAATTTTAGTTTCCTCCTTTAAAACAGAGGATAAAGTGTTTTCTTAAGTATTCCTTAGCATGCTTTTAGAGGGCAAAGTTACTATTGTACCAGAATTTAATTTATGATTTGCTAAAATACCTCTTAACTCCAGATACTTGATTAAATTTTTAATTGTTATTTTTATTGTTGTTTTTAGATACCATTTTACAAATCAGGAATATGCCAAGCTTATGTAGAGAGACAAGGAGCTACTGTAAGTGTTGGAATATGACACAGTTCTTAAGACTGTTACACTTGTCTGCTATTATTGTTGCCAGAGATGAGTATTTTTCATAGGCCATGCAGTTTGCACTACAGAAGCCAGTTTCAGGGTCAGTAAGTCTGGCCCACAGACAAAATGTGTCCTGTAAATCAGGGTATGGTAAGAATACTTTGTTAGACTCAAAAGTTTAAAGAAATTTGTGAGCAATTTCCCCGGATTTCTCTGCTGCAGTGGCATCCTTCTCCTCTTCAGAGGCATTGGGGATTGACCTTGGGACAACCTTTGGGCCAAAGACCTGCAGCTCTCCTGCTGGTGCCATCCCCCTCCATAGTGGGGAATATTCAGACAGCTGAACTGCCTCCCCATTCACCTGTACAGGACAGTCTCAGGGAAACAAAAAAAAAGCATAAAGAAGAAATGGAACCCCTGAGCTTAACAGCTGATATGTTTTTAGACCATTATGCAAATGATTTACTATCTTCTAGTATGCAACATGTGTGTGGTTTATGAATGTGAAGGCACTGAAATTGCTGAGTCAAAAGACTGATTGTAATCAAAGCCAGTAACTCTCATAATTCATTTGCACAGCCAGTTGGGTGTATTTTAAATTGCTCCAAGAAGTGCAACTGCATATGCATATTTACTGTCCAAATATGCTTACCTTACAAAACTGCTTTATGTTGATATGTGTAGCTGACCTGTCATCATTAAGCTTTAAACCAGAGGATTAGTAGCAGAAAGTATATTTAATAGCTATGAGCTGCAAGCAGTTCCTTGCAGGCTCTCATTAGAAAGATCCCTCTGGAGGTGTGTTACTTAACTCTTTTTCACCCATTGTAATTAGTTTCTTGACTAATGCTGATGGTCAAGAGGAAGCTCTGCAGGACAGGCAGGCAAGTAGAGCTGCTGTGGGAACAAAGCTATCTTAATCTGTTATGATGGCAAGAAAATGTCTCTGGTCTTAAGTTTGACAGCAGAGCCAATGTCAGTTTTGGATGTTGTGCCTGTTGTCTGGAAAGAGTTGCATATCTGGTAGAGTACAGAGCCAGAGAGTTCAAATATGAAAATGTTACAGGAAGGGCAGTGCACCTTACTTTGATGATGAATGAAATCTAAATGCCTTCATCAAATATTATGCTAACTTCCTCTTGTAGTAAGTAGATGAAAAGTAAAGATGTGTGGCATATACTAGGAGCTGGCTCAAGATGCAGCAGCAGTATATTTGCTACAATTTTGACTGAGGTCTTTAAAAAAACCCTGTTTAATTATTCATAATGTTTGTTTCTTGTTTTCACTGTTGTTATTAGCTGGAAGCACCACAAACTGTTACTCCAGCCATTCTCCAAAGCTGTCTCTCCTACACACTTACAGCCAGACTTGCACCCAGATGGAACAAGGCTGGGCATCTCTTGGTGCAAGGTATTTGACTCACTTGGGTCAGGGATCAAGCACTTAATTTTTCAGTTCGTTATTATTGCATTAATTTTCCATAATTTAATTTCCATAATTATTGCACTCATTATAATGAATTGTTTCCTTTTTTATCCTATTACTTTTTTTTCTCTAATTGCATTTTTATTGTTTCTTTATCGAAGTTCACTGGTTCAAGTTAATAATCTGAATGGACATTCCACTCAGGTTTTCTTCCTTATCTTTGTAACAGATCAAATAATTATTAATTCCTATGTAGTATAAATGGGAATTACTAAAGTATGCAAACCAAGATATGCTTCAGGTACTGTAGTGTGGTCATAATAAGTAGAGCAATTGTATACATAATTTCAAATATATGCTGAGACAAGCCTGTATGTTGTTACGTTATTTCCAGCCACAATAACAACAGTATCCTGTTCTCAGTATCTTCAAAATATGTGGGTCTCAGAATTAAATCGGCTGATTCAGGAGTAGCAGCTGGAAGTAGAGGGTTAGGAGGAAAAAGTGGTGTATAGGTTGCTGTCCATTAATATGCTTTTACATGTCTCTCTTTCATATAGAAGATGTTAATGAATTAGTGAAAAATTAATTGATAGAGAGGGGTTTCAGAAGGAACACACCTTCCAGCATTCATGACAGACACAAACAAAACTCTCTGATTTCTCCTTTTTTTGGGGTTTTTTTGCATAAAGACTTTAGACATATGGTTTAGAAAATAATGGCCGTCTATTCTATTTATTAAGGGAAAGACTTCTTGTCTCATTCAGGGAGGCAAAATGCTGTTGGTAAGTACAATATTCTGTTAATGGTCAACTTGAGAGGGCATGATAAAGTTAAGTACTTTCATACTGCCACAATCTTGTTCTTGCCAACACAATGTCTGGTTTTCATTCTAAATTACTGCTGTCCAAATACACTTGATGGCAGAGGATGTTCTGTCTGTAATAGTTGTCAGCTGAACTGAGCCATTGAAAAATTACCCACAAAAAGGTATATTTTTTTACTATTGATCTACAGCCATAAATTGAAATTTGCCATTTTAAAGTTATAATTACTGCAATTAAATGCACTTGCCTCAAATTATGAGTCTTGCAAGTGATGTGAATGTTCCATAATAATAGCTAGGAAAAGGAGTTTTAGTGATTGTCCTGTGTGTGCTATGTTTGCTGTTCACAAAAGTGAAGCCATAAAGCATGCTGTTTTGCAAAAATTACAAAGTAATATTTTTATTCCAGTATAAAAGTTTAAAATTATGTTTGGGGATATTGCAGCTTAAGTTTGTAGCAGGGACACATGTTGAGGAACTCAGAGCTGCATGAAAGTTCTGGAAGTGTGTCAATAAATGTTTGCCTTGCTCATGTAATCTTTCCTATTGACAGCTTCTGGATGGATAATACTGGACTGAATTACTCAGTGCAGTGAATCATTGTATGAACTGCATTTGATTTGAAAATGGGTGTTTATGTTTCAAGGATATGAGTATCAAGCATCCAGTTGCACAGCCAGCCTCGAGTTTCTAGGAAGGTGTACTGTATGACAGTAATTCATTATTATTTTTATTTTTCACTGTTAAAATACACTTAATTTTAATTTCCATGCTGAGAAAGTCTAGCCTCTTGATTTTCAAACACAGCATTTTGACTAACAATTACCTTAAATAAACATTTGGGTTAGCTTTCTGTCTAAGAGATGAGCTGTAATTCAAACCAGGGCATTGTGCTTTCTTTTTTATTTTAGTTGTAGACCTCAATGTGTCAGAGAGACAGCTCTGCATCAGTGTGGAGCCTTGCTCAATTCGGCTGCCACCCCCTGAGGTATAAGGCAGTTATATTTTCTATGACTGTGTTTGTTTTATTAATCTTTGTCTTCTTTTCTGTGAGGTGACTTCCAATTAGCATGGTGGGGATAGAAGTGCATATTTCTGATTGCATTGAGACATTAATCACATTCATTGACTATCTGCACGTTATAAGAGCATAACATCCATAATGTATCTGTATTGATGTGGTCTAGCAAGCATTGTAAAATTGAGATTCTAGGCTAAGAGGCCTTTCAAAAATGCTAACAGAATATAGCAGTGAAGTGTCTTTGTGACTCTAGACTTCCTTCTAGCAATGTTTTCTAGAAAGCATTCAATCACACTGTAGAACACAGACAGTTTTGAGTAACAACAGTGAAGCTACAGGTGAGTTGTCAGCACCATTTTCAAAGTCCCTGTATATGATTATTATGGAATCTGCTTCATTTTCTATGCAGCTTCCAAAATACTGGAGCAGCCAGGACTATGCTGCTTGTAGACAGAATTAATACATTGTTTAAGCTTGAGGTTGAAAACTTATCCTTTTTGGATAGCTGTGTAACCTGTGGTGAAGATGTCTGTACATGCAGGGCTTATTTTCAGGCTTGCTGATTTCTTCTAAAATAAGTATTTCTGAGCCAAACTCTTCTTTCTTATAATAGAAGAATAGGATTTCTTCTGAGACCTTCTAGGGACAGCATAAACATTAAAGTTATCTATAGGAGTCCAGTTCCCAAATGACAAAGACCAATGATGGCAATGATCATGATGTGGCTTTATGGTCACTTTGATCCTTTCCATACTTTTCTAAAACAGAAATGGACAGATTTTCTTGACAGTGAATAAAGGCAAACCCTGGTAGACCATAGAAAGATAAAATTTTTCTCAATCTCAGTCTTGGATTGTCCCCTGCAGTCAAATTCTGACATTGTGAAAGTGTGTGGTGTTTTTTGACATCTGGGAGGATGCAACTGCATGTCCCATTAATTCTGTTCCTCGGATATTTGCACTTGATTAGGCAAAGTGACATACACAGTTACTAGAATGTCAAGCATGGTTTCCTGATTTGAATCCTAAAAACTTTGCATGGAAGTGAGAACAGCTCTCAGTTTGAGAAATTCTTCTGTGCTCTTATTAAAGCATTTCAAACAAAGTTTAAATCTCACTGATTTAAATAAACTTTAAACCTTGCATAGCTTGTGGAAGTGTAGACCCTTACATAAGACTTTTACAATTTGATGGTGGGAATATCTTCTGAAATAGTCTGTGAGAGCTGATAAGAGAATAATGATATATTAAGTTTCAGTGTATTGTGATATATAATTATTTTGAAAATTTTAATTTTATACTGCTGTAGAATTATTTGCAAATAAACTCTCTTTTCTGTTTTAAGCTGGGAGATTTTGATATTTCAGCAAACACTGTAAAGCTGTTTGACAGCAATGAAAATACAGTTATTCAGCAGCATTCCATATTAAGTAACTGGTGCTATGTTTTGCCAAGGTAGGAATCTGTTTACATTTCAGCAGAAATAAACATTTCCTGGAAGGTTTGCTCTACAAACTGTGAATTTGATACTAGTGATGAGAACACTTCTGATTTACAATCTGTTTTACATTCAGGAATGTTTTCTTTTTTGCTTTTATTCTCTCAGTTTTATGGAAAATGAGAAAAATTAATCAATTAACCATAAATTAACATTTAAATATTGTTTCAATTTTATTAATCTTTGTGCTACTTCTGTGGTAGACAAGAGCGTCAATTTTTCTCGAATACAATTTTAGCAGAAAGTGTTAATTTAAAGAAAGAATATTTCCACCTTTGCCACAAACTAGGTCCATTTTTACCTATGATTTTTCATCCTAAAAATATGAGAAGTAATGATATATTTGCTTTTATTCTACATTCACTTCTAGTGTGTGTTGCAAGAGAAATCAGGTGCCAAGTTCTTTTCCATACTTCAGGAAATACTGCTATTGTTATGTCATAAACTTATGAGCTAAACATATTAGTCATCAAAACATTAAAATAATCAGTAAATACTTTGAATGCCAAAAAGATTTTTTTTCCAAAAGACCAATACATTTTCAGCTGGATTTTATTACACCCTTTCTTTTGTGAAGCATCCCTTCTTTCCCTGTGCACAGCATGAAGATGGGTCAAATCATAAACATCAGCCACATCATTCCTCCAGAATCTCCTTTCCGTTCATATAAAGAATTTCAGATGCACTGGAAGAGTCTGGTGAGGAATACATACACTGCTTTCATTTTCCCCTTCCTTTTTTGTGCCTATGGAGTTTGTACTTGTACTACACATTTGTGTTCATTTTTTTCAAGTATGGATATATTCTTCCTGAGGATCTTGAAGAGACAAAAATATACTTGAGTATTTACTTCAGACCCATAGGGGAAAGGTTCTTCACGTATCCTTTCAGAATATACTTATGTTTCCTCTCCTACACTTCTAGAAAGCTCTGCTTTTCATTTTTGAATGCCCCACATTTTCCTCTTTCATAATTTTACAGAAGTCAGTAGAGAAGTGTTTCACTAGACAAATTGAAACAAAATATTTTGTCAAGTCTCTGTCTTAGTTTTGAATAATAGTGAGTCAAGTAGAACAATTTGTTTCACAGCTTCTGTAAACATGATCATGTCACTCTTAATGGGGATGTCAGAAAAAAAAAAGAGTCCAATTCCTGTAAAACTGTGGCCAACAAAGATTTCTTTTAAAGAGACATTTCCTGCCAGGAAAAACTAGACAAAATATTACTTTTATTGAATAATCTTTGCTATCATAGGTTAGTGGGGTATAATCATGTTGAAGTCCTGTAACTTTATAACCTTCAGTCCCATAAGGAACTAAATGCTTTTGTTCACCTTCTTAAAAAAGTTCTGGACATGTTCATGCTTTCTTCTCAACAAAGATGATTAATAATTACAGAAGTGTAAAGAAACATGTTATGTATCCCTGAACACTTATTCAGGTACCCCTTAAGTTGCATTCGAAGCCAGCCTGTGCAGTATTTCCCTAGAACAGATGCAGAAAGTGTACTGAACTCTTTTCTTTCTGACATGAAGAGTAATCTTTCACAACTCTGTGGATTTCCAGTAAAGATGACAAGTAAAGCACTTTATGCTGCAAAGGAACTCTCCAAGGCTTCAATGCATGTAAGGCTTTTTTATAAACATATTAATGGCATGGGCTTTTTCATGGTATGGAGTGGTCTTTATAATATTCAGAGCACAGTGAGAGCATATAACTATGCTTTTCACAACAAACAACTATCAATCCTCTGATTTTTGTTAAATGTATAAGTAAAAATGATATTGTTGTTACTGTTATTATTCACATAACGAATACATTTAAAAATGGATTTGGTGTTAATTAGTTGCTATCAGTATTTGCAATTCTGTAGATTTTTTTACAGTTGCATATCCATAACGTTCTCAAATCTCTTCCATAATAATAATAACAGTAACAATAACAACACTAATAATAACAGTAACATTATTGCTATTGTTACTATTATAAGGGCATGTAATGACAGGACAGGGAGGAATGGCTTTAAACTGACAGAGGGTAGATTTAGATCAGATATTAGGAAGACATTCTTTCCTGTGAGCATGGTCAGACACTGCAACAGGCTTCCCAGAGAAGATGTTGATTCCCCATCCCTGGAAGTGTTCAAGGCCAGGCTGGATGGGGCTTTGAGCAACCTGGTCTAGTGAAAGTTGGCCATGGCCATGGCAGTGGGGCTTGAACTAGATGATCTATCAGGTCCCTTCCAACACAAACCATTCATGATTATATTATTATTATTATTATTACAATTTCTTTTAAAATAAAAAGAACACTGTTTGGAAATAAGCTTTTTAAACACTCAAGCTGTAAGATGTACTCTGTGTCTGGTGATGGAAAGGAGGCAAGTAATCAAAATTCCTTTAATTTGAGGTTGTGACAAAGGCTGAGACTCAAATACCTTTTGTAGTAGTGTAGAAATGAAGTAATGAAGTCAAGAAATGAAGTAATTAATTCTGAACAAAGAATAGTGACAGAAGTTGCAGAGGTTCTAAAATACTATAATCCTCTTTCAGAAGGCAGTTCCTGTTTATGTCTCTTCAGTGATCAAAGCTAGAATGGGTCCTCTGTGTCATCTGCAGTTTTTATAGACATTCACACTGTCTTCTGCTCAGAACACAGATGCTCTTAGAAGTCTTAAGAGACAAGAAGCCTTGTCAGTCAAACTCTCTGCAGACCCTCTTAGCAGGGGTAGACATTATCCAGTTGGAAAGCACTAAACCAAGATAATGACTGTAATATAAGTCTTTTTTTCTGAGAAACACGATATTTCAGCATAGGTTAACAAAGAAGTGAGGGAGAAGAAAAAAATCCCCCTTAATTTACAGTGTCAACTAAATATTGTTTAAAAATAATAGTCATTCTAATCCAAAACATGACATTGTGTGGTTATATGTTGTGATGTGTATTAGGTTGATATGGTACAGTGATACATTAGGTGGCACTATCAGACTTTTAATGCGGTTCATTCAATTTAGCAACTCTTACTGTGTTGCAGGAAATAACACCTAAGCACACGAAATTGGACGGTGAGATGGTTTGTGTAGTGTCTCTAACACAGGCTCCTCCGAGGAAACCGGCTTTGCCTGCAGTTCCTTCGTCTTGCAGTATGGAAAACAGCCACTGGATGGAGCGTTTGATCAAAGAGCCAGGAACACACAGGTTTCCGAGCAGCAGTAAGAGCACGGGGGAGATTAGCATTGAAGCAACAGAGAAATCAATGAATAGTAAGCAAATACCAGGAGTACCAGAGTTACCAGCTGCGAAATCTTTAGGAACACCTGTAAACTCAGCCTTTGAATCCGCTCCCACAAAAGTCAGCAAAATTATACCGATTTTCAAAGGAAAGTTGATTCAAATGAATGGAAAGACCACAAATCAAACAGATAGGAAGAAAAGGGAAACTGCTGAAAGGCATTCACCAGTCAAAAGTGTGGGTGTTTCATCTTCTATGCTGTCTGTGCACAAGGCCAGCATAACTCAGGTTTTTAAACAACTTCAAAAGCTGCCAGTCAAAAACCCCACTGATAGCAGCATGCTCCAGGTAAAGAACATGAAAACACCTGCAAAACGTGGTGCACCCGTATTCCAATGGAAAACACAGTCTGGTGGACAAATTGCTAATTCTGATTTTTCTGAAAACTCAGCTTCAGGTGGGAATCCAAGTCAAGTCAGTCACAAAAAGGCGAATTCTCCCTTCTTTCTTCAGCATGTTGGGCCTGTGCTTCAGAAATCAAACACCAGTCCGTGTCCAAATACATATGAATCTCCTCCTTCCAGTGCAAGAAGGGGAAAAAAGTTTGCAAGTCAAAATGCCACTCAAGTTCTTGAGAAACAACACCAGTCAAAGGAAGTGCATTTGCAGATTTGTAAATTAGACAATGAAATGACAAATTCCAGTTTATCACTGCAACAAACAAAGAGATCAAATAAAGGAGCTGGGTTAAATATTCATGAATCTGTCTTCAGAGATACAGTGTGCATGGCCAAAAGTGAAGAAAATAAAGCAGAATGCCTTTCTAAGGACTATGTCACTGAGACAGCCAGTCATCATGCCAAATCTAACTTTGAACAGGTACTGTAAATACCAGGCCTCATTCTCACTGCTTCTCACAAATTCCAAAACAACGTTAAGCAATAAAGAGCATGACTTTCAGCATGTTCTGCCATCATTCTCAATATAGTTTTCTAAAATTCTACCATATAACTTGATGTTTTCAGCCACTACTGCTTCTTTTCTGAAAGGGAAGATGATTTGGTGGGTTGTGTGAGTCTCTTTTATTTGAGACTTTTATGACGGGATAATTAGTTTTCCTTTGTTTAAGACAGTTTATCAAGGTCTGTGTGAAGTTAACATGGTGACATTTTTTGGTGTTCAGTCTCTCTTCATATGAAACCTTATTAATGGAATAATTCCTTCTTCCTGGAAGGAATCTCAAACCTCATCAATTGTGTAGTGCTGACAGCAGTTGTGTGTAAGGCATTGTGCTGTTAGAAAAACTTGGAAGTTTTGCAAATACAAGTTTAATTACAATTTCACAAAAAGCACAAGTTGGAACAGGAAAAAATTCTGCTGGATATGAGGAAAAAATCTTCAGAGTGAGAGTGGTCAACTACTAGAACAAGTTGCAGAGGGAGGTTTTTGGGTTTGTTAGCCTTTCAGAACTTGACTGAATGGGGCCCAAAACAAGGTGATCTAATGTTGAAATTAGCTCTGTTTTGCTTACAAGTTATGATTACATGACAGCTAGAAGTACTTTACAACCTAATTTTTCTATAATTCTCTCTGCATTTCAATATGCAGTTCAAAATAAATAGCTGAGCTGATTTCAGTGCAATTTTTGTGAGGATGATATCCCATATATTGGGCACATGGATTAAATGTCTTTATGTGCTTATCATTTTTTTCATCTATAAAATGTCATTTGTTAGGTTATCTCAATTTTGTTTTATGAGGGAACCTTTTGAAAAAGTAGGTAATTTTAAAAATTAGAAAACTTTTTCAAAATTTTGTGGAGTATTTTTTGCTAATGAGGTTATAAATGTTATACTTTAAGATGATTACAGGGAACAAGTATCTGACACTGACCTCAAAACCAACTTTGTCAGTCAAGGAGGTCAACATGGAAGCATCTGCAAAGAAAGGTTGTGCCAGAAGAAGACAGGTAAAAACACCACACACATACACCTGTATCAAGAGCTAAAAATGAAATTTAAAAAATTTTAGCAGGTTCCAGTTAAAATGGGCAATCTGAGATATGAGTTCTCTCTGGATAAAATTAATCTTAATCAGGATAAAATTAACAGTAACCCTGGGCTATGATACTGTTACTTGAAGCGTTCATTTAAAATGTTTGTCTCCAGTAAAAGATACTACTGAAATGTATAATGATGTTACTGTTTCTGAAGCAGATTTTCTGATTCTACAGAAAAGAGTTTTACCCTGCCCAGTATAACTGGGCATTCCCAGTGGCTCTGTAAGTTTCTCATCTAAAGGGCTTGAATTCAGCAACATTCTGTAGGAACGACTTTTTGTTTTGTTACGCTTTTAAAGCCAAACACAAGACAATGCTGGATGTTTTAACTGTAATTAAAGGAGCAGAGTCTGTGCTCTGTGTGCAGTTCAGAAAAGGCCGGTGCAGCAACCCCAGGGGCCTTGCTGCAGGAACACTCTCACACCCCAGAGCCTGAGCTGCAGCACGGAAGAGAAGAGTTCGTGTGGGAAGAGCCAGCCCAGCTGCTCGGAGCTGGCCCCATCCAACTGCAGCTGGGAAAGGCCCTTCCTTCCTTCCACAGGGCCACTACTGAGTCACTGGTGACAGGCCCAGCACTGCAATGCTACAGCAGGAGAATCAGTCCCACAGAGAAGGAAATCAGCAACCAAAAATGACTGTGGTTATAAGAATAACAACCCCAGGGGTCTAAGTACTGAGGGGAGACTTCCACCACGATATGAATTCGGTGCCTGCCTGTCACTGGGCATGCCTGAGGTGCAGTAGGGCTGGTGAGCATGGAGAGCTTGTAGCTGGTCTGGCAGCACTGCTGCGATGGGGAAGGGGCACTGTCCTGTCCTAGTCAGGAGTCACAAGTGCCCCATGCATTCCTCACTCTCCAGGCAGGCTGCAATAGCACACCTACTTGCCTGAGCCCTGCAGGTTGCTTTGGAGAAGTGTCAGGAGACAGCAATTTCTCTCAATTTGTCCCTGCCATCCTGTAGAGTATTCGCTGCTGCTGCTGGACTCAGGGGAGGTGGATGCCCAACTCTCAGGACATTTCAGTAGAGTCTCAGGAATAGGAAATAGACGTCTCTTAACTGGGATAGGGATGACTCTCTGATACTCATTAGTCTGATGCCTTCTCTCTCCAGACTAAAATACAATGGTGCTAACTAGGGACACTGCTAAACACATCCCTGAAGAGTAAGTCTTACCTCAAAAATGATCAAGTTGGTTTTGAAAGTCATGGTTGCCAGCATATAAGGGTATTTTCGATGTAGCTCTTGTCGTATTTATTGAGCCACTGTACTTAACAAATATGCTTTAAATTTTATTTGTGTTGGAAAATAAAAACTTTTATTAATTACTTGTTATTCAACTAAGCATTTCACTCAGAAACAACTCTTATGGTTGAACTGTTAATTTAGTATTGTTGCTTCATTTGCTTTACTGGATTTTACCCTTTTCTGTTTGTTTGTCTTGTTTTTGTGGGCAGAAAGAAGAAGGTTATTCAAAGTTAAAGAGAGCCAAAAGAAGTAAACCTTCTACTTAAGGTTTCCTGGAGTACTGAAAGAAAACTCTAGGTATGTTTATTACAAATTTTAAATATTTCTCTTTTGTTAAAATAATATCACGTCTGTAATATCCTTTTGGATCACGATGATGATATCAGCTGCCTACAAAGTAATCAATTTACTAAAGAAATGGCTTCTACAGCAAACTGCTGAGGTAACAGAAGCTGTTTCATTGGACACTAGCAAATAAAGTTTTTCCTTTTATTGTGAAACCTGCAATGTTAATGGCATTTTGTACTTACTAGAACTTAGAGTTTGATATAAATTTGTATTTTGATTGGCTCATTTTTTTCTCAAGCTAAAATAAACCTGTTTTTTGGGCTTCAAAGTTTCATTTGAATCTGAGCTGACGTTAAAACCATAAACCATTGAAGCGGAGCTGTGTATACTATTGGATATTGTTACATGAAATGGGGTGGCTAAATGTTTTTGTGGTGATGAGATCTAATCAAAGGACAAAACTGTCTCTCATACAAACTGAATAAATTTAGTTTTGTGACAAGATATTTCAACCCACATTGTGGGTGGTTGTTGGTAATAGTTTTGCACAATAAAACAAGCTTGTCCTTTGAACATTCCTCTGAATAATAAGGATACAGCAGTAGGATATAGCATAAAAACCTCACCAGGTTTAATAACCTAATACCTATCACAAGTTACCAGTAGTAAAACATGCAGGAAGGAGTATCCTATGCAGTTAACTGAACATAAATAAAGATAAAAAGAGGTAAAGAGAAGTATACTTATTCAGAAGAAAATATTGATGTAAGCAAGATGCTCACCCAGACAGAACAGCACAAAAAGGTATATTATACAAAGCAATAGAAAAACAGAGCAATAAAGAAGCAAAATATAAACTGTACATCTTTTAGTCTGGCTTTTAGCTTCAATGGAAGCGATAACAAATAGCCAAATGTGCATTTTGTCTCAGAGATGCACTTTATGTCCTTCCTTTCCTTATTTGGATATATTTCCTCCAGTGAATATACTTATCAGTTGTCTGCTTTTCCTAAAATTGTCTGCTTTCCATCTCTGGCCTTCATACTTTGGTATTCAGCATATCTGTTCCTGGCTCTCCTGCTTCAAGCCAGGCAGTTCAGGCATAGTCCTTCTTCAGAGGTGATCTGTTTAGTGATCAGCATAGATTATCCATAGGACCAAAGTCTGTGACTTCCACTGAGGATTGATGAGCAGAAATGGTATTTCTGTGAATGGTTGGAACTTTGCTTTTTTTTACTCTGATTTCTCCTTATTTATGAGTTAAATGCCACCAGGATCAAGTTGATGGAGGTAGACAATGCTTAAACCCTGGAGAGAAAACAGTGTTTTCCATATGGTGTTTGAAATATGATTTCTAAGAGTCCCACTGATAGGGATTCTTCATTGCTTTTAATGATTTAAAAAGAAAACTGGAGCTAAAATAAATTCTGCTGTTGGATTGTTGCCTACAGTTTTGATTCTGAAAAGCCTTGCTTTACATTCCTGTGTTATGTATTACTACACATGCATTCAGAGTGCATGTTTTCATTTGAACACTTGGGAATTGCTTGTGAGTTTCCAAATTTACTGTGTAGCAAGATTTATGTGTGAGAAGTCCTTACACTGGAATTCAGTGATGCAGTCAGCAGAAAGGACTTTGTTCTATTATTCATTACAATGAAAACATTTTTTTACAATTATCTTGCAGAAAGGGTCAGGTTTTATGACTTATGTGCCAAGTTGCACAGCCTCTTGACTTGTCCAGGAAATCACAGCGTATTCTTAATTTTCTTCTTTGTTTTGCTGGAGTGTGTTAATAAAGCAATGTGAGAGAAATATTTGACATTTTAAGAAGCTGAATATTTGATTCTAATACTACATCACTCTCATTCACTCTGGTTTTACCCATATGTAGACTATTCCCCACTCTCTGGGAAGAGAATCAGGCTTTTCTTTGGCATAAAAGGAGTAGCTAGGTATTAAGTATGAATTTGAGATACCTCTCTTCTGCCCCCATGTTTCAGGGCCTGGACTATGATGGGTGCAATGTTCTTTTTGAAGGCCATGCAGTTTGGGCCAATAGAACCTGTAAGATAGAACCTGTAAGACTGTTGAGGTGTTCAGGCTGTGGGGTGGAGGCAGGATATCTGCCCCTAAGTGAGCTCTGTAGAGTCTGTTGGGTAATTTGTCTAGATTTCCATTGAAATTAGTAGGGGTTTTGACATTTAACACATATGTAGAAAGGTAAAGTTAGGTGGTCTAAATCTGGAGCTCAAACCCACCTCAGGAGTAAGACTTGAATAGTTATGGAGTTTAAATAAAGACCTGCATGATAACAGAGTTTGCAGAAAAGGTTTATAGAGTATTTTTTAGCTGTTCTGTATCTGCAGTCAATTTTTTAAAAAGTCTCCATGGTTAGTTCTTTATTAATGAAAGTCATCCCGTCATTTTCAAGGTCAAAAACTACTGTGAAAGGGAAACCTTTGGTTTCAGTTGCCAAATTTCATTTAGTAAAGGAGAAGATACAAATTCATCACATATAGTAACAACAGTAGTATTTCACCTGAAAGTATTTACTGTCATTACTGTAAGGATGTTGTATGAACATAAGAATAAGGCAGGAGATCCACACAACTGGAGTTATATGAAAATTCTCAGCAGTTTTGGGCTGAGATCTATTTGACTTTTTCTTTTAAAGGTGTATCCCTCAAGCCAACATTTAAGAATTTATCTTGTAACTTGAAGGCTGTTCTACAGAAATTGCAATGAAGCCATCTTTCAAATGCTTCTTGATGTGAAATAGTAGGCTAAAATAATATTTTGCTATGTGGTGAAAATATTTGATTCCACTTTAAAAGGATTCTGAAAAATTTCAGTCTTTGAATGAAAAAGCAATTCATTTTATGATGGGAGAAATTTTTCTGCTCAAATCTAGTAGCAGAAATAACCTTTGGACTGTGTACATCAGTAGGTTGTTGGTACCTAAGTACTTGAGACATACTCTAAAAAAACAGCTTCTATTATAACATTATTTCTGTTATCCTATGCATTTTTCATGGCTACAGGATTGTTCCAGGTTAGGGGTTATGTAATTTACTGCATGGTTGACCATTTATAAATGCTAAAGAATAGTTTCTCAATATTCTCTCTCTTACTTTCTTGCAGAGTTAAGAATATGGTTTGGCTGCCTGACCTCAGCAGGTTAAGAAGGGTTAAATAGACTTTTGCAATTGAAGTTCCTTCTTCCAACACCACAACTGGTTGTGATATTTTGAGGGCTTTAAACTTAAAACCCCAGACCTACAAGGGAGGATAAAGCTGTGCATAATACCACAGATTCACCAAGGAGAGAATTCTTTGTTTTTCTGTGTAAAAATGCAGATATTTAATTTGAATGCCCTAAACCCAAACTTTGTAAACAGAATGCAAATACAAAGGTGGGAATACAGCAACATGTTTTTCTTGCATGTTAGCCATACAGTTCTCAGTTGTCTTTTGGTTCCTTCTATGATCTAAACTTTTCCTGTGTTTTCCTCCACTCAGATTCCCAAGGGGGCAGTAAAATACTTGAGGATCTCTGAGATGTGTGTATTTTGCTGTTTGTCATTGGTAGCTGTTTCTGGATGAAAAATTGAGGGTTAAATACAGTCAAGTGAATCCATGTATCATCAACTTCTTCAGACAGTTAAAGTTAATAAGCCTCTAATGCATTTGAAAATGTAACTAAATTGTTTAGTTTTTGAATCACATTGTGTCTGTCCTGGCACTTACACAGTTAATCATTCTTCCAGATTATTTTGTTGTTTCAAGTCTGGTTTTTAAACGTATGCTATTCAATTATTTGCTACAATGTCTAGGTTAGTTTGTTTCATCAGTAAAACATTCCTAAATAAGTTTTCCTTGACAAGGCAAATAGTTAGAAAATAAACAATTCTATTCTTAGGTGAATAATTTAAAGGCTGGATTTGACTCAAGCTTCATTAATTCTCATTGTAATTTTTGATGAATTGTCAGAAATGAAACTGCTCTGTAAAAGGTTTTTTTTAAGTTTCATTGACAACCCCATTCTTCAGGAGTTCATACAGAACGTGCAGTTGCCCTTTGAGTAACTGTATTGTCACAAGCTTGTCTTCAGTGACCTACGTGGTGGTGCAGTTACAAATACACACAGAAGTATGATTGTTGCCCCATAATCACTGCTTTAAAGTGAAGATTATTGTGTTACCTGGAAAATAAGAATCAAATGTCACACTAACTCCTAAACTCAGAGGTTACAGAACTGTAGTTTAACACTTGTTTTGGATATACATTTGCAAGTCTTTTTTTCTAAAGGAATTCATACAATGGGGTTTTATGTGCTTTATGAAAAATGTTTAGGTTTGTATTGCAATATCTGTATTTCTATTTACCTCATTTTTCAAAGCTGGATTTTGTCCTAACACTATGACAACTTTTGTCTTGTTTTGTTTTTTCTTGAATGGTGACTGTTAACATAGCTCTGATTTCATGGTGCCAGTGTTTAAAAGGAAGTGGGTTCTTCAACAGCATGTCATTTTCTCATATAGAACACCAAAAAATGCAAGCCACAACAAATATTGAAAGTTGGGCAATATGCTCAGCAACAAATCAATGTATATTTACATTTTGTCTGGAAATTGGTAAACAAGACTACTTTTCAAATGCTGTGGTTCCGTTGCCTTTCATAGGTTTGACTGTATGTATCTGAACTTTTTCTTGTCTTACAATAAGGAAAAGCCTGTAGGGCAGTTGCATTTCTACCATGCTATATAGATTAGTGCTTTATCTCTTCTGTTTCCTATTGTTGCTTTTAAAATGTTGCTGTTTGCCAACATTTGCCTTGTATTATCACAGAAGTAATTTTGCACTATTCTTGCATTTCCCAATGTTTAAATTGTTTTGTGTTCTCTGTTACAATACTCAAAATACAGAAAAAAAAATATTTATTTCACATCCAATGTGTTCCATTGAAATAAACTATTGAGTTACTCATCTTTGCTAAATTGCCAGTTACTTCCTGATCTAAAGTGTGGAGGGGAGCCCTGTTATTCCACCCCACCCACCCACTCCTTGTAAATGTATGGGGAGGTTTTGATAGTGAGCTGAACCATGCTGGGTGCAGGAGCGATGGTGGTGGAAATGCCACTAATGGGAAAGAAGGATTAGTGATGTGACTGCCTTGGGAGGATTTGGTGATGCTGAAGGGACCTTCACTGCTGCCTTTTCCTTCACTGTTGATATGGAGGGGTTGTAGGAGCCCACCCCTCTGCTTTTAATCAGTTCTTACTAACTGGGCAGAATACCCTCACTTCTGGCAGGTGCCAGAACCTGTCAAAGCACAGGAACCCTCGGCAGCTAGGATCACCTGGAGCCTCCACATGTGATGTCTGCATCTTGGTTTCTCAAGAATAAAGAAATAGACTCCTCCACCTGCCCCAAAATGTATAAATGTACATCAGGACCAACAAGAAATGTAAAAGATTAAAACAACCCCCAGGTGTGAGAAGCTGGTAAAGAGGTCAACTGGCAGAAACTGTCACCTGCCCACTGACATCTGATGAGTTTCACAGTGTTTTATAGCTTTTCCATCAGTTCCCAAATCATCTGATTCTATGTCTGTCAAGTCAGATTTACATTTGCCAAAGCTTTCTTTGGCCTCTGTATTAGAGGATTCAGCAAATATTTGTTGAGTTGAAGTATTCACTCAGTGTCATTCACTTGACACAGTTCTTATCCTCCCTCATCTTCACAGATGTAAGCCAGAGGGACTTTTAATGTACTTTAAATTGGCATATGCTCAAGCCTGCTGTCAAATCTGAATTTAAAAGTTTACAGATTATCCTGTAGGTGCTTATAACTGCGGGGAAGCTTGCTGTTTAGTTCCTTTTGTACCAACTTCATACCAGCTTGTGGTTCAAAACAGATGGCTTAAAAATTGTCAGATTAAGTTCTCTGGAAGTTCTATGTCACTATATCACAAAGTAACTTAGTAAACACAGCAATTTAAGAATGTTAGGCTGCATGTTTCATTGCATCAACATGTTCATCCTGCCTTCATGGACAACTGCTTATTGAAGTATTGTGGCATCTCCTAAACTAATTAAGGAAAATGTCTTATCCCAGCCCTGAAAATCATCAAGTGTTCTTCTTGTCTCTTGGCAAATCTGTGTGGTTCTGCTGGCCCATGGACAGCACAGAGCAGCAGCTCAACCTCTCACCTAAAAATGTGCAGCCAGGATGAGCAAGTATGTTTTCCCTGAGATCTGTGCAAAACTCAGTGCAAACTCTGAACATCTTAATCCCCCCAGGGTAGCATTAGAATCTGGAACAAGGCAGTCCAGCTTTGCTGGAAAATATGTGAAAATTGTTTTCAAAGAGCTTATAGATCCACCAGGAACACACATAGCTTCTTGCAACAATTTTTTATTGTTCAAAACAGTGACAACAAATTTCTCATTTAACCCAATACATAAAAGGGATTTAAGCTTGTTCCAGTGAGAGAAGTTCAAAAGTATTGAAAGTTAATATGTCTGATTTTCTGGCAGAAAGCTCTTTGGGATTAAATAATCACTTTCAGGAAGAGAAACAGTTTTGTTCCATTGTGATAACAGCCAAATTTATGTCTAAATTTATATATGAATATGCATGCACATATTTATATGTATTAGAGCACACCTGTGTGAATATGCACATACACACATATGGATGTGCTTCATTAGAGACATTTGAAAAATATGCTGAGTGTGTGTAATGTGAAAAATGCTGTTCTAGTACAGACAGTTCAGATTGGGCAGCAGAGTTTGGTAGTTCCCTGTTGCCAAGTACCAGGGGGTGGTGCACGAGGAATGATTTTCATCCTGTTCTTCTGATTTCCTTGTCTACAGTGCAAAATTCGATTTACAATGACAGGAGCATGCTGCCAAAGCTTAGCTGGTTTTAACTGTGCTGAGCTTAATTAAATACTATTAAACAATCAGCTACTAAATAAATCAACAGTAAGCAAAGTGTGCTGATAGCTGCAGCTTGCAGTGTGGTGGTGGTATGAAAACTTGGGTGATGCCAACTCAGCAGTGAAGGTAAAACACCGACTCTTTTCTGTGTGCCAGGACTTACCTGTTCCAACACATTGGTCTGCAGGTGTCTGGGATTTGAAAGTGGTCATCTAGCTGGATGATCCAAAGCTGAACTTGAATGTAAATGAACACACAGCATGTGGTTACGTGCTTCTCAGCTTTCACAGTCCAGTAAAATGTATTTCCCTTAATTATGCCTGGTATCACAGCACAGATTTTGGCAAGAATGAACATTTGTCTTACGAAGCAGCTGGCCACTTGTCTCAGTTCAGCCAGTGAGTACCAGGGAATGGTGACCAGCAGGTCAAGGAGGGGATTCTCCCCCTCTAATCCTCTTTTGTGAGACCCCACCTGGAGTGCTGCATCCAGCTCTGGGCCTACAAACAGAAGAACATGGACCTGTTGGAACAGGTCCAGAGGAAGCCACCAGGATAATCAGAGGGCAGGAGCATCTTTGCTATGAGGACAGGTTGAGAGAGTTGAGGGTGTTTAGCCTGGAGAAGAGAAGGTTCTGGGGAGACCTTACAGCACCTTCCAGTACCTAAAGGGTGACTACAAAAAAGCCAGAGAGGGACTGTTTACAAGGGCATGGAGTGATAGAACACGGGGTAATTGCATTAAACTGAAAGGGGGCAGGTTTAGATCAGACATTAGGAGAAAACTCTTCATTGTGAGGGTGGTGAGGCACAGGAATGGGCTGCATAGAGAAGTTGTGGATCCCCCATCCCCAGAAGTGTTCAAGACGAGGTTGGATGGGGCCTGGAGCAACCTGGTCTAGTGGAAGGTGTCCCTGCCCATGGCAGGGGGGTTGAAGGTGGATGATCCTTATTGGCTCCTTCCAACCCAAAACATTCTATGATTCTATGAAATCAGCTAAAACTGCTCAGTACCAAAGTGTTTTCCAGAATAAAAATAAGAAGGGTTGTTCTCCTGGGAGATGCAAGCAAGAAACCCCTATGCCTACACATCCAAAGAAGATACAGGTACCTATTTGATTTTTTATGTTGCATTTTTTATTGCATTATGCAGCAGAAATATTTTATTGCAACTGAAACGTCACATCTCTGGGATATTTCAAAGCACGTGAGGTAAATGAAATTAAATTAAACCTCTGCCGAAGAGGGAAAAAAAGGGTGGTAAGTCATAATTCAAAATTATAACATGTAGTTTTTAGCCTTCAAAATAAAAAAAAAAGAAATTAACTTCATTTATTTTCCATTCATGCAGTGGAAAATAGTATGGGAAGAATTAGAATGGACACCTGGTCAAGCAGATAAAATTCTGCAGCTTACTGTGCAGCTTGTAATATGTGTTAGCAGCACTGTAAAACACTGGAATATGTGTAATTTCAAATATTTGTTAACCAGAAACATTCTGTGGCACTCTTTGTATAGCAAGAGAGACTTAAATAAGGCCCAGTTCCGTAAGTTTGTGTTTTCTGGGAGTTAGGATGCTTTGAAGGCTGACGAAAGCTTTTTGTTGTATATCAGATTTTGCAGCTCCTGTAGGAATGCCCTCACTAAAATGCCACCCCAAGTGAGCACAATGTCCTGTTGACCAAACCTGGGTTATTATTTTTCAGTCTCATAGCACCAGTTGAATATTCTGCCTCTGCAGGTTTTTTTAATTTAGAAAGAATAACAATGACATCCAAATTCTTCACATCAGTGGAAGTAAATGCATTCCAGCAATGGAAAAAACACAAAGCTCCCAATACCTGGGCACCCAGCCAGCCCAGCTTGCTATTAATCATACATATTCATTAATTCTCATTTAGAGGTGAGTCAATTGATGTTAGCAGTGTAAGTGCACGCAGTGTGAGCCACCATTCAGATGCAAAGGGCAAAACAACACCAATTTGGTTTTGGGATTTCATCCATACTGGGAATACTGGATAAGCACATTGGCTACTGGCATGTGTGCATCGACTGAAATCTGAGGACACAGCTGGGTGAGGGGTGCTGAACTGCACTCCCTCATGTCCTGCACGCCCCTGGCACAGCCAGATCTGCTGTCCTTTGGGTCACAATGCTGTTTTTACCTACTTTCCCAGGCTTTTTCTGGACTGGAGGGAGCCAATTGCATGGGAGAGTGAGAAAAGTTGAGTTAAATCACAGAGACACTCCTTTAGAAAGCTGATTTGCATGTTTGACATATGACTGCAGAGAATAATTAATCTTAAATGAGTTAAATTAAAAGGCTAAAAGCCACTTATTTGCTGCATTGTTAGTCAGTGATAATAAGCCTGAGGGAATTTGTTGTAACAATTATGCTGGGAGTTTCAATACTCTGAATGCTATAACTTTTGCAACTTCATGGAGAAAAGTTCTCATCTTCTGGGATCTTTTCAAATATTAATGGAAAATTTAACAGGTGCTGTAGAAAAAGATTTCTTTTGAGATATTTGGGTTTTTCCCAAACTTTGGTTACAAAAAAGTCTATTTTTATTCTATCATGTGTAATTTCAAACCAAAGATGGAGATCTAAAGCAGTCATATTAACAACTGGAAAGAAGAACACAGATCTTACAGGAAGTCTCTGTAGTTTAAAGAGAAAATGATACTCAAAAGGAAAGCTTTTTGGTGAAATAAGCTCATTCCCTGCTGAGTGGGAATATGCCCTCCTGATGGAGTACCCGTCTAGCTGGAATCTCATCCAAACCTACTGAGTTGTGCATCAGTAATGAGATAGCATGGAAAGTACGCATCATTAATTTTTAAGAGAGCTACTGGTAGAAGAAAATGATCAGACTTTGTGAAGAGTGTAATAGACCTGTCAGGGCCACGTTTTAATGCCAGAACATTTTTATTTTCATGTCTCCAAAGAGTCAGTATCTGTTTAAGTTACAGCAACACTCATTTATTGTGCAGTTTCACACAGTACCCAGGGGAAATTTGATGCAAAGTTTAGCTCCTTCAAATCAACTGCATATGTCTGCTACTGCATAATCAGGGGGAATATTTTAGAATAATTCAGAATAATAACAGTAGCCTTTTAACATGTTCTTTACAAAAAGAAAAAAAGAAGTTTAGCATAGAGTGCACCAGGGAATTTTTTGTACTTTTTTGAACTTAGGTTAAAATACTTATTCAGTAACTCACTATTTTATTAAGCTATAATATGTTGTCATTTTCAGATACAACAGTCACATAAGCTCAGAAAGTCTGTAAAAATTTGGAAATCACATAACATCACTGGAAGTGGCACTTGTTTTTCTGATGAGCTTATACTCAACAAGGACAGACACGTTTTTGGAGGCACAGACTATGGACAAGAACAGAGAGCTGGTAAGTATCAAAATTTACGATTCACTCTGTGTCATAGTTCCCATGGAGTTCTTTGCTCATTTAATCATGTCTCCCTTTATGATTATGGTGGTACTTCTACTACAGGTAATTAATCAATCTTACTGAATTTTGTGCAGTTTTTGTCCCCTTTCCCACGAGTTTATGCTTGCTCAGTCCAAAGGTGCAGCTCTCTGCCTCCGTCCAAATGAGAGTCTTCCCACCTCTGCCTCATGAACTACAACGTGCTTAGAACTACAGTATGAATAATGCACTTTGGGGAATGCTCTACAGAAAGTAATTAATGGCACTGGCTTTCATTCCTAGTGAGTCACGTTTGGGCCAGTAACAATTTTCATATGGTTTAGGTTACTCAATCTTGCTTAATAAGACAGATGTGATTAAATGCATTTGGAGTGTCCGAGCCAGGTGTCTTTTGAAAAGGAAATCTAATAAGAATTGAAAAAAGCTTTATTTTTCCCATTTTAGTCTTTTGAGATTGAGGTATTTTGTTCATCACCAAACACATTAGATTCCTTTTACCTTTTCCTTCAAAGGTTTATTCTTGGAGGGAAAAAATATTTTGACTTAAAACTGTGAGCATAGGCATTCTGCTGATGTGTTTGCTCACGTCTTTTTTATCCTGTTCATTTTGCACCAAATTGTGTTGCTTCTTGTTTGTGCTTGCAATGTGTTGTTTCACAAAGCTGCAAACTCCCATTTGTGATAATGTTTTGGTGTTCTTTGCTGTTCACTGCTTTTCCTTCTCTGTTCCCAAGCAGGTCACCCATGACCGCAGTCCCTTGGGGTGTCTCTGCCCACAGTGTGTCTGTCCATGCCAGCATCTCCCTGGCCAGGAGGTCAGCCCAGCTGAGCAGTACCAGGACCATCATCACTTCTGGGCAGACATCCCTGGGATGGCTCTCAGGCTGTATGACACAGCTGCAGCCCTGGTCAGAGAGCAGGACTCTGCCTACTGTCCCTAAGACTCTCCCTCCCCCCCTTTATACAATGTCAGAAGAGATCTTAGCATACATGGCCTGTGTTTGAATGCAAACGCTTTGCTCTAAGCTCATTCCAAGCTCATTCTGCTTGGTACCCAGGCTCTGGCCAGCTGGCTGCCTCCCATGCCCTCATACCTATCCCTCCACCATCCCATCCCATCCCATCCCATCCCATCCCATCCCATCCCATCCCATCCCATCCCATCCCATCCCATCCCCATTGAAGTGTTTCTGCAGTTTGGTTGATGGTGCTACATGGGTTGCATGGAGACAATTCCCTCCTGGGGCAGGGACCAGCTAATTCTGCCTGTGAGCACATGCCAGAAATCTTCTTCTGAGCAGCCAAATGTGTCCCAGAAAACCAGACAGTGACAGCTTCTCCCACAAGGCTAGCTCTCTCCCACAGTCTTACTCCAGTCTGATGTTTTCTTAGTTTCCCAGACAGAAACCTCTGTCACTAATCAGTGTTTTCTTACCCCTGCCTTGGCTTCCACACTTGAATCTGTCCAAGCAAAGATCCAGGAAGGACCAAAAATTTTCCAGTTTTTAACTCTTTCAGATTTACCTTTGGAAGAGGGACCTTGAGACATGTATTTTAGAGCAGTGGCTTTTCCAGCGTTCAAGGTTGAGAAAATGTGCTGCTGCTTTCAGACAGATGATGTTCTTTCCCTGACTGCATCACTATCTTTCTTCCAGCTCCCACATCCTTTTATGCCAAAAAGTATGTTCCTCCAGTTGTGTATCTGGATATCTGGAAACTGATCCCCCAGCAGCCCAAGATGAGGTGTTATGCCAGGACAACCTCCCCATCCCTGCCAGAGCTAATGCTGACACAGAAACCACCTAACACGAAGGTTCATGGTGGCCTCATTTGGTTCTCATTAGGCACTACCAGACCTGCCCAATGAGCTGGTGCATTGAGGGCACAAAGGCTGAGAAAACACAGGGGAACTGGATCTATGACTGACATGGATCATCAGTAGCCCTACAAGCAGCCAGTTTTCCATATGTGAGATTTGGCCCTGAACTATTCTTAGTACTTGGGGAGCACATTTTAGTGCTTAGAGTTTGTGATTAAATGGGGAAGCAAGTTCTCATGCCCCTACATCTCCCATTCATCAGCATGGCTGCCTCAAAACTAGAATAAATGACCTTACAAAGGAGAATTTTATGTTACAAAAATACCCTAAGAGTTTATATGGGAAGCATGTGAATATTTCTGAAATATGATCAAAACATAACCCAGATGATTGTAAGAGGCTGAAGTAACATTATCTTTCCTTTATTCAACCCAACCAGAAATTAAATCTGCTGCAGGCAGTCTTTAGAAATAGCACTTAATGCAATGCCAGAGCATCCTGCAGAAAAGGTACAGCACATTAATGTATGTGGATTGTTTTGTTTTCCTTTAGCTTTGTAAAAAAGCTTAATTGGACAACAGCACTAATGGTAATTGTGTCATTGATGCATTCACAACAATTAGTTAAGTGCAGGGCTGTTCTTTCATGGTGAAAAACAAGAAGAAGTTAGACCATTGAATAATTACTAAAATAAATCTTGACTAGTTTGTTTTGTAGGGGTCTTGAAACTTGGGTTAGAAAGATGACAGTAACACTCTAGAGTAGTTCTTGAAAGGCTGTTTGGAGTGAGGGTTTAACATTTTTTCTTTTCCTGCCCTTGCACCTGGCTCTGCCTGTTTTGACATCTCTGTGGGCTTTGAGGTTGGTGGATTGTCTCAGGTTGTCACTACGTCCTTATCTTGCCATCCTTCCAAACCCAGCCTGTAAACATGGGGCCAACACAGCCACGCCAGCACAGTGACATTGACAGAGGGGGTGACATTAACAGTTTTGGAATCTGAGGGAACTGAGTAGCAGAAATATTTCAAAGCAGTAAAGCATGTATTAGCACTGAGAGCAAAATTTCCATCAGTTTCAATAGATGCAGGCACAGAGCTTTTTCTTCTTCGCTCTGCTGTGTGTTTTGTATTTTTGAGTAATTCATAATTTTTCTCTGTATCTGAGGCCTCAGTTTCTCTGTCCATCCTGATTTCAGGGTAGAGATTTGCACAGAGCAAACCACTTTCTAATGAAAATGCAGTTATTGAATGCTATGGATGGTTTTTTAATTTTTTTTTTCTATGAGTTAGAGATAGGTGAAGCTTTGAAATTTATTTCATCCTGTTTATTCAGCCAGGCTGTCATCTGGAATTTCTTCTGAGTTTTCAGTACCATTCTGGCCTGCTCCTTAGGCAGTGGATTTCTCTAACTTCATAAACAGACACTCGAGGTAGACAAGAATGCAGATGTTCATTATATAAAGCAGAAGAACAAATACATAGAGGTTTTTTATTTTGTCAATTCTCAATAATACCTGCCTAGAGAAACATTAAAATAAAGCCATATGCTTATATAGCACTCAATGCCTTTTAAAGTGTTATATAAAACACTAATTCATGGTGGGTTTTTTAATTTCAATCAATTTAAATAAATATACAAAAAGTTTTTTATTTAAAAATGCCAACAACCATTCTTGCAGAACATTTTGCTTGAGAAGATATAGCGTGCCAGTGCCTGACCCTGACTTAGCCAATGCTGCCTTACTTCATGAAAAATACATTGGAAGAATAGATGGCTGGAAGCCAGCATCAGGCAGACTTAGTTGAGAAAAAAGTGAGAGTGATTAGCCACTGGAACAAACCAGAAGGAGAATTGAAGGGCTTGCCATGTCTGGATGTCTTCAAATCAACAATCAAATCTCTCATGGAAGAAATGAGTAATCAAACAGTTTTGGGGTTCAACAAAGGGTAACTGTATGAAAGCCTGTGATCTGCAGAAGATTACAATATTTAATGATTCCTTCTGGATTTAAGCCTGAGTTTGGGGCAAATTAAAATCCTGATAACATGAGTGTGACTTTCTGAACCCTGAATTCCCTTTTGCAGATCTTTTTCTTTAAGTCTCCAAAACTCTGAACATCCAACTATTTAGTGAGTATGGAAATAATTTTGAAAAAGCCCGGGTTTGAAAAGTTGCCAAGGAAATCATGGGCCCACATGTTACAATAGACATCTGTAGGTGAAAACTTCTCACAGCAAAGAGAAGCTGTTTTTATCCTGATGGAGCACCAAGGAGCCCCCAGCTGAGATACAGTCTGCTCACCTCTTTGGCCCACATAACCCCTTGGTGACCCCAAACGTCAGACTGAGATAATTCTATGACCCAGTAAGTTGTTCTGGATGAACATCAAAGGCAAATGGTGCCAGGATTTTATTGTCTTCATGCTTGACATGTCCAAGGACAAAAAAAATTGAGTGAGCAAACTGACTTGTAAGTCATCACCAGTTCTCCCAATCACATTTTCTATCTGAGTATTGACTCATGTGATAAAGCATTTTATCATTTGATAAAACTGAGCTGTCAGGGGTTGAGGTGCAAGAACAGGTTATCAAACGGGAAACAATTAATTACAAGCACTTATTTAATTAGATGTTTGTGGCGGTGGAGTCTCCATTCTGAGCGCAGCCAACAGAAACCCCTCTGGACTGCCCGGGGAGCGCTGCAGCAAGTGCGGGGAGCACATGTAACCCACAGCAATCACCCCTCTGTGGGAATAACTTGGATAGCAAGCATAAGATCAGTGTTTAAAACATCCTTATGAACATGGCACATCTTCTGTCTGTACCCAACAAATTAATAGTAATTAGAGGAGGAAAAATTCTGTAGCTTTTCCCTTCACAGAAAATTATCGTCTGTGAGATATTAAAAGAGCCTCAGCTCTTTCAACCCATTTTTGTACTATTTCTCTTGCAAAATAAGTAGATACACACTTTAATTTCAGGCTACCACTCTAGCCAGTGGGGCTTTGTTTTTTTCAAAATTAGAAAAATCCGTTCTCTTGCCGAGTGGATTCCTGTGATCTAAAGCTGCAGTGCGTGTTATCAGTATGCAGCTGCTTGCTTTAAATCGCTAACTTCTGAAACACTTTCTCAAGCATTCCTGAAACAGAATATTTCATGTGGAAATAAATGAGTTTGTGAAGCCCTTTTAATTATTTTACTTCAGTAAAAAGATTAGAATCTAAGTCTCTCTCACTCCACATCCATGTTGTAACTTAAAGAATATAAAAGAGATCAATCATTTTCATACCAAATACCGAACAAAGTCTATTTTTTTTCCTTTCCCCTACACAATCTGAAAGCCATCGAACTCCCCCGCTTCCCTACTGTGCATATGAGTTAACATTGTCAAGTACAAATTAAGGATCTGATCTAACAATTGCTTCTGAGCATAGTCTCACAGAGCTGTGCTGGCTCTGCTGGGAAAGCCCAGGCTCCATTCAAACCCTGCAGAGCACTTCCCCAGTACGCTGGGAATCAGGCATCTCAGAGGAATGAAAAGGCTCTGAATCTGCAATTATCGGCCATATCTAATTGTATATCTAAAAAAACTTAATATGTTACTGCCTCAGTTGTAGAGAAATTAATTGTCATTTAGCAATAAAATGGCCTGATGAGTTTTTGGAGGGGAAGCTGTGCTTGTCTTGAGGGATCGTTTTGGAATCAGGTTGGTGAGAAACTAGACAGCAAGATTTGAGTTCATATGGTCTTGCAGTGTCATTTATTCCCAGGGAACATAGTAAGCCTCCTGCCCCACTCCCAAGGAAGCTGGTTAATAATGCTGGGAATACATTAAGGAACAAGGGCTTGTATGTAGCCTAGGCTACAGCTGGTGAATGTCACACCACTCATTGCAGAGCTGTGAAAACCCTGATTGCAGTTTGGATCGCTGTAATTAGCACTTTGTATTTGCATTATGCATTTTAAATCAGGTGTGCATTAATGCATCAGTTATCAAGAATGAGCAGCACACAGCACCGAGATTTTTATAAAGACACATTCAAAACTAGATGATTTTTAATGTGTGTGATTAGTTGCAACCAAAATTACAGTAATAAATAAAATTATATACCAAACAGAATAGAAGCTTTTACATAAGAATGGCGCAAATGATACAACAAATGCCAAATTGATTTCTAATGCTGGTTCAAATAAAATGTTTATAGGAATTGCTTATGCTCTGATCTCAGTACTGAAAAACGTGAAGATTTTGTTTATTTAAAAATACTTTAAAGCTATTAAACTCTCTGTTAATGGAGAGCATGCAAGTATTTGTAAATGCCTTAAAGAGCATTTGGGAATTAAAAATTGGGAATTTTTTTTATGCAGCATAGTGATATTCAGAGACAGAGGAATCCCAAATGTTATGCAGAGTTCTTTATCTCAAAGTCCCTTTTTGCTCAAAGTCTCCAGTTCCCAAACGGTGAGTCTGTTCTCTGAAAATCATTATTTGAGTTGGGACTTCTACAGTGACAGTTTTGCAAAAAGGTTTTGGAATCTGCAAGGGAATACACTTTGAAGCAGCTCACAAATTAGAGCTATTCCTAGGTACCAAAATGTTGGCATTTGCAGTCCTATTCCTTTTGTTGAGCAGCCATAGAACAATGGATTTTAGACATTAGGCATAGTAAGCAACTTGGAAAAAAAATGCACTAGTTTAATGACATTTTTATTCCTGTGGGTGTTCCTTTAAGCAGATACCTTTTTTTTTTTTTTTCCCCCAAATATTTGCTTTGATTGATTGGTATTTCTCAGCCTTTAAAAAGTTGCTAAAAACATTCCTAAGCAGTTGGCTGTGGAGGCTTTACACTGGAAATAATACTTAAGCACCCTTGAATCCAATCCTAAGGAGCACTGCACTTCTCTGGAGCAATTTATCCCCAAAGTCTTCTGTAGCATCTGATCGACTGTTTTATGTTTTCCCTGGCTCTGCTCCACACCTTGGAGTAATTTCTGTCACCAGCTCTCTCAGTGGCTTCACTCTGAATGGATTTTCTGCTAAGTTTCCAATTTTTCCCCTGCCTCTTAGGCATTTTGCATTTCTTAATGGAATTCATCTGGGGCTCCCAGCTGTGTTTCGACTGATAAGAAAAAGGGGTTTTGTTCTCTGTGTTTTGTATTTGATGTTTATTCACCTGTTTCTCCATTTGTGCCTGTTGCTACGTGTTTCAACAAATTTCATCACCTGCTTCCCTTTGGAACATTGCCAAATGGCACCTCACCTTTCCAACCTGCAATGAAAGGAAATGAGCTTGCACTGAGCCTGCTCCTGACCCCAGGGAGGCTCCTTGAGTGCCTGAGCTACCCTGGCTACCTCACCTCCAGACTCTGAAGCTCTAGTGGAGGTTTTGCTGTGGCTTCTCTTCTGAAAGGTGTGAAGGAGAGAGGCACAGACATCTCCATGGAGATGTCCACCACTTGATTTCTTTCCAGTGCTGCAGACCACGGATATGTTGGTGCTTTAGAGCCATCAATGCCAGCTTTACCTTGGGCTTCTGTGTGTTTTGCTGGGCAAGCAGGGTGCCAGCCCAGGGTGGCAATGCAAGGCATGTTGATGCTGGCACCTTCAGAATGAAAATGTTAGCCCAAAAGTCAGGGGTTTGCTCTTACCTATCCTCCGAGCATCTTGTGTCCTTCAGCATCTTGTCCTTGAGCATTTTGTGTCCTTCAGTTCCAGCCAAGCTTAAAAGATCCTTGTGCTGGGAGAAGTAAGCCCTTAGCTGGAGTATCCACCTGCAATGTACCTGGCTCCCTGTGACTGCTAATAATCCAAATAGCCATGCAACTGACTACTCCTTTCTATGCCTAAATATTGTTAGGAATGAGAACTGTTTGAAATACCTATAAAAAATTAATAGTAGCAAAGCTCTGCTCTGTAGCAGTACTGCTCAAGGACAAATGCATTAGTGTTTGTGGGGTTCTCTGTGTCCTGGGGGCTGTAACAGTCACAGACACTAAAATGTGAAAAAAAAAATTAAATCAATATGTTACCTTCATGTAATTTAGAGGTGGGATGTTTTTTGCACCTTTTAGAACTTGACTGGGAACTTGTTTGCCAAGGTAGCCCAGCCTGTCACAAAACTAACCTGCCATACAACTATAGACTCAGCTGTGGGGGTGAAGGGGATCCACCAGGTTGTTCCCTGGGGTATGGGTGACACAGAAATGACTCTGTTTATAAGAACCAATCATGTGAAAACATGGCCATAGGAATGAGGTTTTGAAACACTGAGGATTGATTGATTAAAGCCTGAAATGTGCATTTCTTGTAGGCTATATTTGGTTTGATTTTTAGGGAAGGCCAAACCCTCCAGAAGTTCGCTGTCAGATGTCACCTGCCCATTTCTCATTAATGAAAATGAATTTAGTTTAGTTTAGTTAGACAAGGGAGTGCCTAACAAATGCATATCTCAGAGCACAACTTGACTGTAATTTCACTTGCAACACTAGACGAGATGTTAGTCTGTCACTAGAACGATGCCAGATTGCAACCAGTGAGGATCTGACTGCTAATTTTTCACCCCCAATGGTCTGTACTCTTTTGCAAAGAAGTTTTCTTTAATGAAAATTCCATTAACATTATTCTCTTTCACTCATGTTACCTAAGAAGGTTCCACGTACTGTATTAAAAAAACCGTTTTTTAAATACACCTATTCTAATGCTTTCTTGTTCTGATGATGAGAAAATCTCTGAATAACATGAGAAGAATACAAATACACTGTCCTTTTTTTCCCATAGAGACCTTAGTATAAAACATACTTACCAGTTTCACCAGAAGTGTTTCTTTGAGAGCATTTGTGGCTTTCCTGATAGCAGAGCTGTTAGACAACTATTTTGTCTTACTCAGAGTTGCTGACATGTCCTATTTGATGTGATGCAACTGCACAGCCAGTTTAAAATGTTCAGCACTAAGTCCTCAGACTGTGTAAAAGGCCCCAGCTCCATTAACTTCGCTGGAGATGTATCTATTTACACCAGCTGGCAAAGTGGGAAATGCAGCTATTGTCCGTGGAGGGAAGGGGATATGAAATGTTGGACAGGCAGCCACCAACAAATAGATTATATCTGACAACAAAAGAGGAACAGAATGGAATCTCCATCACTTTTTTCAATGCTGCATTAAATATAGCATAGAATGAAATCTTCATCTCTTTTTTCAATGCTGCTGTTCTTCTAACTAATGCCACAAAACTTTTTCCTCCTACAAGCAGCAGTCTTGCATCACAACATACAACATGCTAGCAATTTCGGAGGGGTCTTCCAAGGAAAGTCTTAAAGTAACTCTCAGATAATCACATGTTGCAACAAATTTACATCAGAGATCCTCAAGTATTCTTCCCGGATGTTAAAAAGTCAAAATGCTGTCATCAATGGTAATACAACAGTTTGTAGCAGAATTTCTGGGAAGCCTGTGCACCTGCTGAAGAGAGTTTGACAGGCTTCTGTGCTGCAGCCACACCATGCTCTGCTTCAAGATAATGAAGCCTCAGGGTGCCCCAGAAATGCAGCAATTCATACCAGCAATTTCCAGCTGCTGAATTGGTGGATGACAATATCCCTAATTCTCAGCAGTAAGCCTTTCCCACTCTCTGAGCCCACTGATACAGAGGAGCTGGGTTTGTTCTCGTTTTTAGCAGATGCTGTTCTCTGTTCCCTCTGCCAAGCAGCAAAGAACACATCACTGATTAGAAAACAAGGGGGTTTATTGCCTCCTCTCTGCAAATCTGATAAGGTATGACAAGGTGTACTTAACCTTTGTCCTTTCTGGCATCCTAATGAACCGCCTCAATAGCTTTTTGACAGTCCAAGCTGCCCTCTCACTACAATGGAAGGGTGAAGGCAAAGCAGGAGCATCTGTGGCTGCAGCTGGATGCCCTTACAGCTTCAAGCAGAGGAGGAATCCCAACCTGCCTGAGCTTGTTCCTGCGTAGAGAGCCATGGGATGCATTCAGTCCTCTGCTTTGCCTCAGATAGGTCAGAGTTATGAAGACTTAGTGTTATTGCAGCCTTGCAAGGGGTCAATTTCAAGGTCTCCAGCACTGTTTTATTAATGAAAACCTAAATGGTGGAAAACTGCTAATTAGGAGATCTTAACAGCCTTCAACTTAATCTTCAGATCTGTTATAGGTTGCGTATGAGAGACTATTGTTTCATACCATTATAAATTAATGAGGAGTGTGTTATTAGTGACAATGAACTCTTTGTGGTTTATGGTTTACTGAAGAATATTTTTTAAAAGAAGACTTTGTGCTCTCAGGGCAATTTATGTTGGAACAAGAGTGTCTATAAACTGCAGGTGTCTCATTAAATTCTGCTGGTGATTAGAAGAAGCAGCCATGTGCAGAGATCTTCATCAGGGCTCCATGATTTGTGTTGTCATGCTCGGTTTTTCCCTAATAGCTACACATTACTTAGCATTGATGCTCAGCTGCTGTGAGCAGAACTCTGCAAAAATAGTTGGTTTCCATTCAGAAGCAAATGGCATCGAGCCAGCTATTGATTTATAGACTGACACATCCCCCTTTATAATGACTGTGAGAACATTTGCTACTTACCTGTTACTTTTCTCTAGAAGTACATTAAAAATAATTTTCTATTTGATACACAGAAGCACAGAGCGTGATATTTTTACTGGTTATTTTCACAGAGAGGCTGCTTTATACAATTGCACTGGAGAGAGAGAGAAGGGCTGAGAAAGTTTGTCAGTATTCCCAGTTCTGGTTAAATGGTTTGGCCTGAAGGCAAGATGGATACATGCCCATTTCTTCCCAGCATCGACATGTGTTTGAAAACAGCAACTTGGCATAATGCTTTACAAAAAACCAACACTGAACACAAAACAACATCCCTTTTGTATCTGCAACCTATACTGCTTCTTTGGGGGGGAAAAAAGCAATAATATTCAAGCTTCAACAATAGTGATACATTATTTAGAGTTGTGTTATGTCTTATTCATCTGAACAACTAAAAGTCTTTTATTTTTGTATTCCTACAGAATTTATTTTACAATTTTCTGCTAGTTACATGACAGCTACTTTTAAAAATTTTTGTACCTCCACTACTTGGCTGGTCTTTTTTTGTTCTTAGTCTTGCAACTGTGCCTGAGATAAAGGAGGAGTACTGGGGGTTTTCTCAGCACCGAGGTTCTGTTTGGGAGGGAGAATCTAAGCCACACAAAAAAAAATTACACCAAAATATTTGCCTTGGTTCTGATTTTTTCTCATGTTGAGGTCTTGCAGTGGACATAGATTATACTGGTATCCCTGCTCAGCTCTGAAGGGCCAGAGGGGCCCAAACATGAGTGTAAACTCAGGCGTTGTTTATTACCCTGGTCCTGTCCAGCAGCTGGCACAGTGAGGCCCTTATCCAACTTGGCCTGGTAGACACACCAAAATGTTTAAACCATGATCATATTATCCTGAAAGTTCAGATGGAGGTTAAGTTTTGGGATCCAAGAATTCTGCAGAGGATTCATCCTATTAGCAATGCAACTCTGCTGTTCCCTGGCATCCCCAAACCCCTTGTTTTTCCCATTCCTCAGCTTCCTCATCTAGCCCGAGTTGGCTTTGGCTAGGCCAGAGTGTGAAATCCGGGCTTCAGCTTAGAGTAGAATATGCCTGCAAACTGGATGGACTTATTAGATGGAGATGAAATATGTGCTTTTGGCTTCTTCATATGAATAATAGCCACATTTAAAAGAAATACTTGCGTATTTTTTGTAATAACAGTTTAAAAACAGCATTATGTTTATCTGATTTTTAAACTGTGGTTGACACTTTTGAAAGTCTCCATGCTGGCACTGAGACATAGTCCAGCCTCTTGCTCAAAGGTGGCCCAGTTAGACCAGATTTCTTAAGGTTTTGTCCTGTCAAGCTTGAATATCTCCAAGGAGAGAGACTCCACAACCTCTTTGGAACACTTGTTCCAGTGCTTGACCCTTTTCAGAGTATAAAATTGTTTCTTAATACCGAGTTGGAATTTCCTGTGTCCCAGCTTGTGCCTGTTGTCTCTTGTCCTGCCATCGTGCACTTCTGAGGAGAGTTTGGCTCTGTCTCCTGTACATGCCCCCATTAGCTGTACACAGCAATTACTGCTTCAGGCTAAACAAGCCCAGCCCTCCAGCCTCTTCTCAATCTTCTCTGTTTCTATGCAAGAGAGAGCATGTGAGGTTTTTATAGGGCTTGCTTCTTCTGATGAAAAGACATGGTTATCTTCTGCTTTGAATAGTAAGCACTTCATAGTACCAGAAGTGTCTGCAGAGATCCATACAGGCACCCTTTAAAAGCCCATACCTATTGACCTGGCATTGTTCCAGCTCTGCTCTGCTCTCCAGCGTCTTTGCAGCTTGAGAACACGCACTCAGAGCAGCCAGTTTAAATATTTATGGCCATGCAGTTGCACACTCCAGCTACCAGACTTTTATCCAAATGCCCAGACAGGGGTGTGTGCCTGCATTTAAATCCCTGTTGCTACAGAGATGGCATCTGACCTGGCTGACAGCTCTGTAAACTCCCGGACTATAAACTAGACACAGCCTTGCTGTGCTTTGTTGTCTAAATATTAAAAGGATGGAGCCCAACAAATTCTTTCTCTTCCTTTACCTTTTCCAAAAAGTCTGCCTTATTTTGTACTGACTATTCAGACAATTCTTGACCATTTCCCATGTAGAAAAGCAGATAATATTAAATACACACCCACAATCTTGTTGCAGCTGTCTACATTATGAGAGTAGGTTTTTCTCAGCAAATTTGTGTAAAGGCTGTCAAAATCCTGGTGCTGTGGGACTGGGTGAAAACAAGGGATGAGGAACACCCGTGGTGCCACATTTGTTTTGTTTTGTTTTGTTTTCTTTCACTGCCCTTCTAGGCATGAATGTGGTGTTCCTCTGAGGTTCTAGGCTCAGCATGGAAAAGGCTGTTTTGCAGAAGAGCAGGATGGTGCTTGGTGGCGTGAGGTCCCCACCATCGTGCTGGGACTGGGAAGGGCCACAGCTATGAAAGAGACTTTCCTGGAGGAGACACTTCACCACTGGGAATGGTGCTCAAGAGTCATCTTTCAGCACCCTATGGAGATCCATTACAGAAGTAGCTTTTGTTTCCCAGCAAGCTGGCACTCAAGGACTGGGAGAGTGAACGCTCATTACTCATTGCCTTACGGTCAGGGTGTCAGAGGAGAGGGGTCAAGATACAGCCTTCAGCCAGCAGGTCAGTCTGATCTAGCTGCTCATTTTCCAGGTGTGGGAGAGAAGAACTCTCCTGAGCTGCATCCCTCAGCTCTCTGCCCTTCCCTAGAGCCAAGAGGAGGTGCCTGAGGTGAGAGCAGAGCCCAGGCGCATTGCCTGTGTGCCACGCATCATATGGAGGGATAGCAATGGGCTGTGCCACAGGCTTTGAGGAGCATCCCTGAATTGCATCCATGTGGATGAGCATTCCTGGATTGTGTCTGAGTGGGTGCAGCCTTTCCACAGAGATTCCAGCTATGGAAAGGGGAAAAGTGCTGGGCTATGGTTAAACATCTGCATTCTCATATTTATTAAATGAGCTTATTGCCTGTGTTACTCCTACTTCTGCCCATTTAAAATGCAAGGTGCCCCTGCTCTCCTGCTGACATGAATCAAGAGCACACACTAAAATGCCAGTGAGTTATGCTGGTGTAAATCCAACTTGAGCCTTAAAACATGCCAGTATCACATGTGAATTCGTATTCAGGGGAAAACAAATGCAAAATGATTGAGGTGGGACTGAAGATCTGTCCCTGAAGAGTCCATTTCCAGGCTTTTCAGAAGAGCTTATCGCTGTTCTGTCCAGCTCTTGGCTTCCTTTCTTCACTTTTGAAAGATATCTACTGAAATGGGAATGGAAATTCAGGCAGTATATGTGCATTATCTAATGTTTCTTCGGTGATATTGCTTTGGCTAATATAATATTGTTTATCCAATATTTTCGGAGAGTTGCAGACTAGAATCTGATCCAAAATATGTAACTCTTTAATTACTTAAGAAAGCTCAATGACATCAATGGGTAAAAATGCAGAATTTGATTAAGCATTCTGTTATTTTTTCATTATGTCTGTACACTGTGATGCTTGTTCATGTGGCTGATTAATTTTGCACTTCCCCAATTTATATAGAATATAATATGAAAAATAAAACCCCAGGCATTTGTGATCTACCCACTGAGCATTTGTGACATGAAGTTACAATTCATCAAAGCAGTGCCTGTGTATCTGTGTGTGCGCTGCCTTTACTCCACAAAGAATAGAATACAAAGTCTAAAACAAAGACCATGGATAAAAGTTATCAAGGGCTGGTTTGTGTTCCTCTGTGCCCTGGTCCAGATGCAGTTTTGCTAAGAGTCAGATGCAGGCTGATTCTGTGTGAGTGCATATCTGAACATATGTTTGGCAAAGCACTTACATTACTTCTGTAATATAGAATCAGATAGGCAAATACTGATATCATTACATTTAAAGAAATTCTGAGCACTGGAGTAATTACTTGGATATTTATTTAGCTATTGTAAGACATTTGAGTCCAATAAATGGGTCCTGGTTCATGTGATGAATATTTAGCCACTGACAACTCCTTGCAAGATTAGAATGGTGTTTAGTAACCCTTGAACAAGAGAAAAAATTAAAGCTGCATTTCCCCAACTATTCACTTTCTTGGAATAATGAAAAATATCCATTTCCTAAGGACAAAATTACAACCTGAAATCTCTGACATAAGAACGGGAAAAAAAGTAATTATCATACCTGTGAAATTTGGAGTAGCAAACACATTGTGCTTTTCCAATTTTCTTTTAAATGGGAAAGAAGCAGAAAGCTTAGAATTATGCAAATACAGATGAATATTAGTTCATAAACGTACACGGGATATTGGTTGCAACATCTATTTTTTTCATCTACTTACAATTAACCTCCTCTTTAGAAATAAAAAATGACCTCTGTTCTTTCCTACAGCTTTGCCTGTCGTACCTTTAAGAGAATGAACCCATCCTGAACTCAATGCAGTTTGTTCTTTTCCTGCTGTAGCATGAACCTTGGAGAGATTATAACCAATTTAAGCAGGATGGGGGATTCTGTTTCTAACTAGCTAGAAGCAAACTGCTAAGGAACCAGCAAGGGAAAATGAGAGGTATTCACAATAGTCTCAAGCTTGGATTACATATTTCTTGAAAGCACTAGCAGCAGATGCTTGTGGAAGTGATTATGCACTGGATCATACGCCCATCCTTCTGGCTGCCAACATCACTAAGCCACATTTTGTAGTGTAGGAAAAATCTCCTCCAGTTTACAGGAGAAGAAGCTCAAAGTGTACTGCAAAAGGCACCAAGAATCGTGGTGTTTAAAGGAGCTCAGCAACGACTCTGCTGCTCTGGGGCCCAAGCCTGCAGGATCAAAACTTTAAGCAAACCATAGGATTACAGACTGTAGTGTTTCAGGGATTTCAGCATTTTGCCATACTTTATTTATAGACATAATAACGCCTTTGGTGAGAAAAGCGCTTCTTTCTCCCTTTTTGGCCAATGTAGGCTGTTACTAATTAGGGCAGTCTTATGCATTTATGTAAATAGAAGTTCTAAAAGCTTTTGCTAAGTATTTAATTCTGTCTAGCCTTTAGGCTGCAGATGTCATTATACAGCTCCACAGTCTATTTGACAGATCCTTAGACACATACAACAAATGGCTTTGGAGATGTCTGCACCGTATCCCCGGTGCTACTGTTCTTTTTTATTTTAAAGAACTGTAATAGAAGCATTTGAGCTTTTCTTTTCCCAGTCAATTCATTGTCATTCTCTGGTTTTTCAGTATGGGGTCTCTTATCTCTCTGGTTCTGAGTTCAGTAGTCCTGGATTTTCATTCTTCCAAGCATCTCATTCTTTCCTTCTGTACGTGTTGCTGGCTTTTTTTGCTACTGAAAGCCCAGTAGCCTTTCTGTTGATTTCACTGAGGATCCAGGAAAGCGGCAATGACTGATGCTCCTGCAGAATGACTCTGCTTATTGCTTGGACTCAAGGTCAACCCTGACAGGGGGGGTTTGGTTTTTGTCTGTACCAAGCTTCAGAGGGCATCTGTGAAAATAACCAATCTGATTGTGTGTTTCCACTGATACTGGTTATGGGTTCCTTTTATAGTTGGCTGCTCAGATGCATAGACTGCTGTTACAACTACAAGGCTCCCATGTTACAGCCTCATACTCATTAAAAGCTGAAAATTTTTCACCTTCCTGGCCATTATATACAACAATACGATCTGCTGAAAGATAGACAACCTGGAATGTGGCTTCTTTAACAGTTTTTTTTTACCAAATAAATAGGACAGCTTGGGTCTACATTTCATACCAAAGGAAAAAATCAGTGAGGAGTCCCTAACTCTTTCAAGTTTGTGATCCCATTTTTCACCTTTAGGAAGTGTTTTGTTCAGTCGATGTTTCTAACCAGAAGAAAGCAAACCATTCTGTCTTTTCTCTCCCAGTCCCAAATATTTGTTGTTATCTCTAGTTCTGCCTCCAGCAATGTATCTGAATGTTCTCAGTCAAGGGGGTGCCCAGGAGTTCACATTAGGGAGTCTCTATATCTGTAAGAAAAGCCCTGGCTATAGCAATGACCTGCTTTTCTGGGCCAGTTACCATTAAGTCAATCTGAAAACACAAGGGGCACCTTATAAATCCTTTGGGGCAAGGAGGTTTGCTCTGTTTTACATCATCTTAGTGCAGGACTATTGCTTGCAGATGTTTTTTGCAGAACACAAAATGCCAATTGGAGAAAATCAAGAAGTAGTTCTGTGAAAATCTTGAGCAAAGGGTTGAATTTACCTTTCCTGAAGATTTCCTAAAGATGAAGTAGATGTCCAACTGGACTCACTTCTTGTAAAATGTGGGAACAGACAGTGTATTTGGATTATTGCAGAACTGAAGCCCGTGCTGCTCACTGAGATGCAAAGAAAGAATAAACAATGACTTAATGCCATTACTGCTTCACAGAGAGCCATAAATATGGGGAGGGAGTTGCTGAGTAAGGCACTACTTCAGCAAGTGGCAGAAATTAATCAGGAGATAATGCCACTCTTATATGGCAAAAAGGATGTGGGAACAGACTGACAAAATGAAGAGATGGGACTGAGATCAATTGAATGGGAACAGACATCTCAGACTGAAGTGGCCATTCCCAGTGCAACTGAAATTTGTTAGTGAACCTATGTAAGTCATCTTTTATATGGAAGGGATGAAGAGTGGGAAGAATCTTATGTAGTTTTCTCAAAGCTGTGGTGAACTGGCTACTAAAGAGTGGTGCCGGTAGGAATGTGCTTTGGGAACACCTGAAAGACAGGGAAAGCATTGCAGCCTGAGTTAGCAGCACAGCCAGTATGCAAAGGGCAGCAAAGGTGCCTTCAAAGCCTATGTGTGGACCTCCTTTGTTGTGGATCTGACCACTGGGGCTGCATGAAAGTCTCTGTGAAAAGTTTGGGCTTTCATAAAATCTCTCATCTGAATCAGGGTGAGAAGCAAACATCAGAAAATGCTGAAGGTACCAGCAAGCTTCACTGCACAGGCCACACAAAAAACTGATTTTGAAATTGTGATTTATTTTAATATTTGTCTCTTTGCTTTGCAAAACTTTTCAGTTTGAATTAAGTAAAACTGGGAAAATAACTCGCAGTTTTTCCCAGATAGAAAGTGACAAAACGGAGAATGACAGACATTTTCAAAATTGTCTGAAAAGAGTTTTAAATTGAGAACATATTGCAAAAAGCAGGGCCTGCAGCCCAGGTTCAGCAGCACCCAGGACTCAACACCCAATTGACCTGACCATGCCCTCTGCAGCTGGACATCTCTTCATGCCAGGGCTGTTTTTAGAAGCCACTGCTGCCAAGGCAGGATGAAAGGGGCTTCATCAGAAGGGAGCACCAAGCCTGGTACTTCTTGTCAAACACCTGTAGAGATTTTTACATTCAAAAATATGTTTCCACCAAAAAAGCTTGTCTGTAAAGCCATACAGGCTCAAATCATAGCAGTTTGCATTTACCTTCTTAAGGTAAATGGCAACTAAACCAGTGTCTGAATTTTTTGGTTTTGTCCCAGGGAGATAAAGGCACAAATATTGTTTTACTCCTGTTTTGATTGTTGGTACCTGAGCTGATTAAATTACCGTATTTCATTTTCTTCACTGGTAGTATTTTTCTCTCCTGTTTCCCAGGATTTAGTGACTTTACAAAGCACAAAAGGGGCTGTGAAGAATCAAGCCCTGTGTTCACAGAGCCAGTCAGATTCTCCTTGTCTCTCCGCTCGCTGGTGAAGGTATGCACCAAAGCCTGCCTGGAGCTGCCTGCATCAGTGATATGCAATATCACAGCCCAGCCAAGGACAAATAACCCATTTGTGTTGCTCTTGAGAGGTTTCTGGGGATTATTCTCTCTATCCTTAAAAGTAGTGAAACCTAATGTCCTGGGAAAGTGTGCTGTGGAGGAAGGAGGTCCCTGCCAGGTGGAGGTGGCTGCAGCCAGGCCCTGAGGGGGTTGGAGAAATCTGTCAAAGGCAGCTTCCCTTCCTAAATCCTGCCAAGGAAAAGGACCTTCTGAGCAGAGTGACTTTCCACCAGCATTTGACTGCCAGTAATTTTCAGCTCACTATGTTCTTCCCACCTGTTTTAAAAGTGGAACATTCCATCTAACAGAAATTTATCTTGTCTGAAATGCAAACATGAAAGCGGGAAGGAGAGGCCTGCCTTGATGGAGCATAACATTGCTGCAAAGCACTGAGGGTCTGTGTGATGCCTGCTTTTCCCTGCAGGTACCCTCTGAGCTTGGGAAGGAGGAAAGAATGGGACCAGGGAAACAGGATCATCATGATATGTAAAAACTTCAGGTTCCCCAGCAGCATTTGGGATATATATTGAGTCCCTCCTGACCTCGCAAGGATCAGTGCCATTGGCAGGGAGGCTGTGTGGGGAACACATGGCCACACCAGCAGGATCTGTAGCATCATTTGCACAGCTGGAGATCTCTTTGCCTTCCCTTCCCATGGGACCCCACAGATTTGCATAGATAAATTAAGGGAGAGTTAGGTATCCTTGTGTCTCAGAAGGGGGAAATAAACTGGTGATAACATAATCGCATGACTTGGAGATAAAATGTTACCTCAAGGCAGCACCATTGGTGTAACTGCATGTACATAATTCCCAACAGGCACTCACTCTTTCTGTAGTCAAAAACCACAACTTGTGAAGTCTGAAATTTTTCCAGATCATCTGTGTTGTATCTGCACTATTCCCTTCTATCAGAAAGCCTGTAACAAATGTCTTACCTATTTTTTCCCTTGCTACAATTAAAGTTCATTGCTGGTTGTATCCACCAAGGAAATCTGGACAGGGCACATCTTTCTGTTCATTTTCTATCAGCATTTTTTTGCTTGTGAAGAGAATCACCATGTTAGTCTTCAGTCTCTTCTTCCTCAGACTGAATACCGCTTTATTCGGTCTTATATTATAAATCATGTTTTCACAAAGGGGGCCATATTTTTTACTTTTTTTTTCCTATTTCTCCCTCATCTCTTTTTTCCTTGTCTTCTCTCTATCTGCACTTTTTTCAGTCCCTGTCCCTTTACCATAATCTAATTCTATCCTTAATTTTTTTGTGTATGAATTTCACTACTTTGTAGCAGGGCTAGTTCTGGAATCTGTGTTTCTTCTTATTCTGCTTTGCCTTCCTCTTTTTGCACAGGATGATCTAAAAGTATTGAAATATTGTCTACCTGCCTGGTTAAAGGAGAAGTGTGGACTGAGAACATCTTTGCCAGTCAGGAGCTCCTAAACTATAGCTCTGGCTTAGCAGCTTGTCCAGCCTCAGGCAAGGCAGCTGACCTTGCACTTGCTATGGGCTCATGGAGGGCTTGCATGATCTTTAAAAATATGGTCGTTTTAAATATGTATAAAAAAACAGTAGCACCAGTATGAAAATTTGAGCTAGTTTTTAAGGGGTCAAGCTCTCCCAAGCAGCTCCCATTTCTCTGGTCACAGGCAGTCTCCATCTTTACTTTAAAGGACCACCACAGAAATGGAAAGTTTATGTGTCATTAGTGCTCAGAGGCTTCACAGCTGACATAAGGCTGAGGGATATAAAGACAAAGCAGATTAAGTGTTGTTATGTGTCTCACATCCACAAGCCAGTACTGTCAGACTGAACATGGAGTCCTCCTGAGCTGAGGGCTGCCATAGGCAGCTGAGATTTCTGCTGTGGGGTTTTCAATGTCCTCATGCCAAAACCAGCTCATGGGGACATTGCCCAGTGTGGGACCTACACACATGCAGTGTCTCCAGAACCCGTGTTAGTTTCTCCAAGCACAGCTATGCACATTTGAAAGCCAAAGTTAATGATTTTACATTAATCTAGACATCTTTATTTATGTAACTGATGGCAAGATAACGAATTCGTACAAAAATTTTCCTTTTGTTCATTAAAAAAATACTGTGGAAGAAAACTCTGGGTCTGGATATTGTTCTGTTCAGTGCAAAGGACAGATTGTTGACATTTCTGGGTAATTCTGCTCTCTGGCAAAGGAGTGCTTCTTATCAAGTGCTCTGATGTACAAGTGCCTTAGGGCTTGTTCACATGGGAAAATCCAGTAGCATTATTCATACCTCTTCACTGCAGAATATGAGTACCCACATGGGAACTCAGCAAGGGTATAATTATTTTTCTCTAGAAAAGTCCAAAGTACCTTTATGTAATTTATCCCCAAAAAGTTAACGATGGCACAGGTAATGCAATGCCCCAGAGAAAATGCATCTGGGAACATCAGAAAGGTCTGCTTTGTACAAAAAGAACTCTTTGCTCATGTGACAGCACATTTCCCAATCTGAGATCCCTTTCTTTTTTCTCACACAGCACTCTGTCCCTATTGCAAAAAAATCCCTCATCCTACAGAGAAATTAAAACAAAGAGCACGTGTGTACTTACCCACCCCCACCTACCCAATTTTTTAATTATTGATAGTAGTTTTACTGCACTTACTTACACTCTTTTTCTGTGAATGCATGCTCTGAGCACCACACTCAGACGCTTCTGTAGTCACTTCTGAGCAGTGACTACAGCTCAGAAGGATGTGCTGAATGCTGATAGAGAGGGGTAGCACTAGCTCAGGAAAATGAGCAAGAACAGAATCCAGGTAATGTAAAACAATTTAACACTTGATGGGACATTAACAGGACGTGCTGCACCTGCAGCCATGAATTCATTTGCATAGCAGAAGAGCAGTCTCTGTGCTGTACGTGTACAATGGGTAGGAGGGGCGGCAGAGAGACTGGGACGTGGCCTCTGCAGTTTTGCCTTTTGTGTCTACTCTGCCCTTTGCAGCTCTCGCTGAGTGACCCGAAGCAGGTGGTACAACTCAGAGAGAGATTTCAGAGTCCTCTGGTGCCCAGTGGCACCCGAGTGCCCCGGCTGAGCACACTCCTGCACGGCTTTCTGCAGCTGCAGCTGCAGGGGGAGGGAAACCAGCGGTCCTCTGAGATTTGGAGAAAACCAGCGACGGAATATTTTGTCACAAATCACCTGAGGAAAGGAAAAAGAGCAGATTGTTGTCTTCCAGAAGCGATGACTAATGCCCTGCTGCTTCCCTGGGACTGTAGCAAAATGTCATCTGAATCCAAAATTCATTCAAAGAGGAAGGTATAGAAAAGGAGCAGGCACAAAGGCTACACTGTAGCTGAGGAATGACCCTTTTTCTCAGGATGCGCCCGCACTTCACAAATCTTATGAGTGGCTGAAGAGCTGGGGTTGTTTAGTCTGGAGAAGAGGATGCTGAGGGAGGACCTCTACAACTCTCTCCCTGAAAGGAGGCTGTAGTGAGGTGAGGGTTGGCCTCTTATCCCAATGACAAGGGGAAATGGCCTCAAGTTTCACCAGGGGAGGTTTAGATTAGATATTAGGAAAAATTTCTTTACTAAAATAGTTTTCAAGCATTGGAACAGGCTGTCCAAGAAAATTGGATGAATCACCATCCCTGAATGTATTTAAAAGCTCTATAGATATGGCACTTAGAGATTGTGATTTAGTGGTTGACTTGTCAGCCCTGGGTTAACAGCTGGACTTGATAATCTTAAAAGTCTTCTCCAACCTAAACTATTGAATGATTCTGCATAACAAGTGATGAGGGTGAAGGGGTGAGAGGAGCAGACAAAAGGCTAACAAGCCACACTCCCCCAGCCTCTCTGCTGCACTAGTGCCTCCCACCAACACAAGGGGTTGAGCTGTAAGACACCTCATCCCGGGGCCAAGAACCCATGGACACCCCTTTCCATCACATCTACATGTTACATCTGTAGAGTGGTGAATCACAACCACTGCTTATACTTGGACAGCCTCAAGTTTCACAGAATCACAGAATCACTAAGGTTGGAAAAGACTTCTGAGAGCTCTGAATCAAACTGTCAATACAGCATTGTGTCACTAAACCATGTACCCAGTGCCACATCTACAAGGTTTTTGAATACTTACAGGAGCGGTGATTCCATCACTTCCCTGGGCAGCCTGTTCCAATGCCTGACCACCCTTTCAGTAAAGGAATTTTTCCCTATATTCAGCCTAAACCTTCCCTGGTGCAACTTGGCATCATTTCATCTTGTCCCACCACTCGTTATCTGGCAGAAGAGGCTGACCCTCAGCTCACCATGACCTCTTTCCAGGGAATGTTAAAGAGCAATAAGATGTCCCTGAGCATCCTTTTCTCCAGCCTAAACACCCCTAGCTCCCTCAGCTGCTCCTCATAAGACTTGTGCTCCAGACCCTTCACCAGCTCTGTTACACTTCTCTGGACATGCTCCAGCACCTCAGTCTTTGTTGAAGTGGGTGGTCCACAACTGAACACTGGATCAGAGGTGCAACTCAAATATGACTTTGCCATTAGTGGAGACAGTAATGCCTCTAACTACTGTGTTTTTCTGTCTGAGGCATTGGGCGAAGAGCTACACAAAAACATGGCAAATAAGCCCTATATATATAGTGGATATAAAGATCTGTTTGTGTGCCCCAAGATGAGATTTCTGAACAGGACTGACACATTTAAAAACCTGACTGTCTTCATCTCACAGTCTCCTAGTACATACCACGCATTTCATAGTCGATGTGATTTTAAAGGAAAGGATGCATAAAACAGCTGTGTCTACTCACTTGCAAGTTGTTATTGGCTCTCTGTGCTCCACATTTTCTGATTTTCAGATTGCATTTTGAAAAGCAATCAAAAAAATTACAATCTTCATCTTCTGTGCAGTTCTGTGCAAGGATGTCCCTCATTTTTGGTTCAAAAAAGGCCATATCCACATCAATGGCCACCACCTGTGGATCAAAACAACCCATCAGATCTGGCACAGCCCAGCCTGTGGGACAGGGCTGAGCAGGCTTTCTTTGCTGCTTGCTGTTGGAAATGCTGTACTGAGAGCATCTGCTGGCGGGGAACTGGGATCACAAGGGCTTTATTTCACTTAAGTGAGCCACACTAGCCTTATAAATACCATTTCTTAAACAGAAACAGCCAATGCATATGACACTGGGAATAGAAATATTATTTGTGAACAATATACATCCCTGAGGTCAATTGGATTGATTTGTCTTAAACTGGAACTAGTCAATCTGAAGACTGATTTACTTGGATTGATCTTCCTTAAACTAGAACTATGCAACCCAAAGACAGATTTACTGGCTGGTGCAGCACATGCAGCACCTTTAAATTACATGATGATGCAAAATTACCCACGGGCCAGACAATATCATTTACAACTCGGCACTCAAACCAAATTCCTGACTTTGCCATTGTGGAGAGGACCAGTGGGCTATACAAGGATAATTGTACCTGCTGCAGCTCCTGCAAACCCGTCCTTGCATTCAGTGGGCTTGAGTCTGTTCAGCTATAGAAGGAGATTCCCTGACTTTGCTGAAAGCTGGATCTGGCTTTGCCCAGTCCTTTCTGCTGTGGTTTGACACATTTATTGTGCACAGTTCTTATTGTCCAGAAGTATGTCCCGTAACAGAGTCTGGCCAGAAGTTGTCAGAGCAGAAAAAACATGAGTGAAGGGGTCACTTTTCTCCCCCTGACACAAGACTCTCAAAGCAGTGCATATGCAGCACAAAGTGTTTGCAGAACTGCTGCCCATGCTAGGGGTGAGACCTCTCTGGAAGTGAAGGGCTGTAGTCTCAGCTTCTGCCAGCGTCACTCCACCCATGAGTGCTTCACTTTAAAAAACCACAGCTATGAAGAGGGAAGAAAGGAATCCAGCAAGGGGATGGCAGCTGCCTAATGTGAGACGAGATGTGGGTGACCACAGAGAAGGCAGCCTGTCTCCAGTGCTGTGGATGTGCAGCCAGTGAGTGTTCACAGCTGCATGTCACACTTGACCGTCAGGATCAGAGGGGTTCCCTTGCAGCATCTGAGACACATTATAATGGAAGAAAATGTCTGGGCAAAGAAGAGTTACTTGGACTCAAATGATAGTCTCAGTTTTAGGATTCGACCTCCCAAATAACAGGGAAAGATGAACTGTGTGACTGGAACAGCAACTGGATCAACCCCAGGAACTAAAGATGTCTGGTTTGGTAGAAGGCCAAATAAACCTTCCACAGGCAAAATAAAGAACATGCTCTAGTCTTCATTTTATTCTACTCCTTTTTCCATAGGGAAAAATCTTCAAGAGATGAGGCATATCTTAAAAAAATAAGTATTTTTAAGCTTTTTGGAGAGCTTTATAATGATGGTGTAGCCTAAGAAACTTCATGTTTGGACAGGCAAATCTTCTCTTTTCTTCTTTACTTCCTTTAGCTTTCTGAGGTTTTGCTGTTCAGTTCTTTGGAGAAGAGACAGTGAAAGCAGTGCAGGGTTTCCCCAATCCCAGGGTCACTATGCCAGCTCCCAGGTGGGGTCTTTGCCAGCACTGAGCACATGAAACAATCTGATCCATTGCTCCACTAGGAAAATCAGCCCTAGTTCCCAAGCAAACAGCTGCCAAAGGGTTGAATGGCTTCAATGAAGTTCATCCTTTACAAAAATGTGTGGGCATCCAGCTAGACCCTGTGAAGACGTATCTGGTGACACTCTACCTATTAACAGCTACATTTTGGTGGGGGTTGTTATGATCATAATTGATGAAAAAAATACCTAAGGAAATGCAGGAAGGACCCAACTTGGCTCATGACTTGATTTAAAGTCAGGTTAAACATCCTATAATCTTTTTGTTTCTCTCTGAGGTGCTGGTAAAAGAAGGAGCTCTCTCAGAGCACTGTGCCTTCACCCAAACCTCCTTTCAACTCTGTATCTTCTGTAGCTCCATGGCAGCTTAAAATTCTCCTGGATGATCTACCAGGCAGTAGCAGCTGGATGATCTCCCAGACAGTGCCTCTCTGTACTGCAGGAGAGCATCTAAAGGCTGGAGACTTATCCCCACCACATGAAAATAATTCTCAAAGTAAAACTATTGCATTCCAGGCACATTTCTTGGGAAATTAGAAGTCTCCTTACTCAAATGAGGAACAGTGGTACTACTAGGGTTTTTTAATTATCTTATACAGAGCACGAGAAATCAGCAAGCAAAAAAGCAGCTTGAAACAAACATAAGGGACAAAAAAGAGTCTGTCTTGATGTGTTCCTATTCTGGAACTGGTTGGTTACTGGAAGATCCTGGCAAAGCAAGGCTCACCAAAAGGACTCGTAAGGGAAGACACATTCGGTATTCATTCCCTTTCCCTAAATGAAATCTATTTTCCTGTAAGTTTGTTGTAAAACAGATGCTCTGGCATGTGCTCAGCCACAGGCAGCCACAGCCCTGTGTAACTGAAGAAGATGGGCAAAGCCTGCCTTGAGGAACTCCTGCTTTGCCTGGATAGTGGTACAGCTTGCTTGAGTTTCTCGCTGTAGCTCCTCACCCGTTCCCTGTTCAGCTGCTGTATTGCACCTGAATAAACAGCGGGAGGGGAGGAAAGGGTGAAGGGGAAACCTCTAATTGCTCCTAATGGCTCTGTGTTTAGGCAATGTTCGTCTAGTACTCTGAAGATACAAGTGATACATTAACACTCAGTGAGTGCTGAAATCAGTATCAAAGTCCCTGAAAACGCTTTATATTCACTCAGAGTGCAGAAACTCCGCTGATGTCACTGCAGATCTTACTGACTGCACAATGCCTCCACTCTGCAGACACAATTCCAACCAAAACCAGAGGAATTTCTCTCCACAGAATGAATGCAAGCAGCACCACTACTTGGAAAACATGCATGGCTATTCAGGTCCGAGTTACAGCTGCACAATGAAAAGTCCCAGAGTTACAGCAGCAGGGAGTTTCATGTCGCTGTCCTTGCACAGTTTCCAGGCCTGATAAGTTGAACACTGAAGCACAAATGTGCATGTTTGGATATAGGAAGTTCCCCTTGTGTCAGACCCTGAATTCAGCCTTACCTTTCGAATCCATACAGTTTTATTCTTTCAGCATCACTACCAGATGACTGAGATTACAGCTTCATTTAGAGCTTTTGAGATCCCCTTGCCTCCAGGAGACATCCCTCACCACATCCTAGGGACCATGCACCAGTGCCTTTGAAGAGGTGAATCAAAACAGAAGCGAGCAAGATGTTTTCCAAATAAGCAGCAGGATTTAGTGCTCCAAAAACGTGGCTGTTCACTTTACAAAGAGAAAAAACAGTAGAAAATCTCCCCTGAGGCTTGTAAATGCATTGGTTTTGCAAAAACTTAGCCAAAAGTTGTACAAGAAAGGAAGTGTCATTTTTGCACAATCACCTTCATACTAGAATTTGACCTCAAATTGCTGCACCACCACCCCAAAAACCTAACTTACCGTGAGATCGTGCCTGATAGCGAAGTTTTCTGGTTTGATGTCACACAGGTGAAGGCGGTGAGAGAAATCATTCTCAAAATGCTGCACCATGTCCAGAAAGCTGAGTGCAATGTCAATGATGGCTCTCACCCTGCTTCTGTGCCCAGGAAGCGACGGACCAATCACGTTTTCCAAGGGAAAAAGAGTTTTGTGCCAGGCATGTCCAGCTGTGAGATACTCCACAGCATAAAAGTGTCCACAGGAGCCAATAATTCGTAGCACGTGTTTGCTGACGTCCTGCAGCAAACTGAAGTAGACATACTCTTCCTGCTGGAGCAAAGACCACATGCTGGCCACCTGTGCTTTCCAACGTGGCCCCTTCTTCCTTGTCCACAGGGGCCCCATGGTATTGTTAGACAGTTCTAGCCCGAGGGCATTTTTGACCTCCAAAGCTACCATAAGCAGAAGCTCTGTTTCAGGGATATCCTGTGTTTCCACCTCCTCTAGCATACCGAGGTGCTGGTAGCTGGAAAAGATTTCTTTTTTGGATTTCAGTATGATGGGCTGGCCTCTCCAATCAGCCTGAATGACCTTCTTACCTCTGTCATAGTAAAGGCAGTGCTTGTACACCAGTTTCTGTGCCACACACAGATCTTCACAGAGGTCACCAGTCAGGGCTCCGTTGCTGTAGTCGAGGCACTGGAGTGAAAGAGAAGAATATTCATAACAGAACCACATAGAAGAAAGACAACTAATGAGCAATAGTCCTGAGCTTGAGAGGTTTGCAGCAGTCATGGACCTACAAGCATTGGGTCATCCAGTGGTTTTTCAGAAGTCTCTAGAGATTTTTTACTAGGGGAGTTTGGGCTCAAAACAGGGATTCTGGGAATGGTAAAGGACAGGCATTTCAGGGCAAGGGAATGGACTAGATGACCTGTTACTCTGAAGTTTTTTGCACATATGTGTTCAGCGAGACAGACTTCAAACTCTTGTGTCTGCACTGTGTGAGATTATGGGTTGCAGCATTTTAAGGCACAAAGTAATGCAGGACTTCTCTGGAAGGTCCAGGGCAGCATAACTGGGACATCCCCATTTAAACTACAGGACAATCCATGCATAGTTGGATTTCTGGGACCTTCCACAACTCTGCTGTTTCAGTCTTGCACTCTACGTGCCCTGAAGGAAGCTGTGATAACCTCTTTACTACCAGGAAACACAGAAGTTGCATTAAATGCCTTTTGGACCAAGAACTTTCAGAATTTTTGAATATGTAAATGCTGCAGAACAAAAAGACTTTTCAGGTTTTACATGCAATTATCAGAAGTGATGTTTTAATATTAACTGATGGAAATTTTAATTTTTTTTTTTTAATTGAAAAGAAATCACCTGGTGGAAGCAACGAAAGTGTTGCTTGGTAGTTTAGTGGTCAATGCAAATCTGTACAACAACTGCAAGGATTCTCTCACCAGTCCTTTTCTCAAGCCATAATAGTTTCCATAACATCATTTCCAAAAGTGGAGGCAGTCCATATATTCCTATGGGCCCTCAGAAGTGCAGCTGTAGGGACTGCTCAGTAGAGGGGATGATCAGAGGTCTCTGGTGAAAGGGGAATAGAGAGGTGGTGTAGAAAGCCAAACATCTGGGAAGCAACTTGACAGTGTCATCTACCTCCATTGCTTTCTGGCACTTGAACCTTGATTTAAACAAGTTGGCAGGTCCCCTGCCTGTGCAGGACTTGCAGGGGCTGCCTGAGCCCCACCTCATTTGTGACTTGCTGTTACACACACAAAGAACGTGATCATAACACTCAAGTAATGCATTTTCTTAGGACAGTCTCTGAGGTGTGTACACCACAGGAATATGTTCTGATGCCAAGCAACATTTAGAGCCCAGCCTTAAACAACACACTGGGGAATGGGTGGAGGATTAAGTCTAAAATTCACAAATGGTGATCAATTGACTGAAGGAGCTCACTGAGGGCCATTCGGACACACATAAATTTTATTTATATTCCGACATTCTCACAGCCCAAGCGAGGACATTCAATGCTAGCAAGGAAAGCCAGGTAAGCCAACTCTTGTACGAGTGTCCTGATGCTGAGTCCATGCATGTGTGAAACACACACACACCTGCATCCACATACACATCAGGATGGCCAAGAAGACTCACTGGGCTGTCTGCAGAGTTCAGAGCATGCAGATCAATGTTCTTGCTTTTGTAAATCTATTCCTATCAATGTAATACAATTTTACTCTACTTTTTACAGTAGGAAATGTAGTTTCTCCACAAAAGTAGTTTAGCAGTTCTTACCATCTGGAACTCTAAGCAATTTTAGAAAGAAAATTATAAACAGAATGAATTTTGCGGGTTTTCTCTGGATTGTAACCATAAGCACATTTAAAATTCTATTGAGAGACCACAACCTAACTCTCTTCTGCTGCAGTAAGAGAAGATAGGACTTAGTCATGTAATTGGATTCACATGGATGAACAGTTGTCCCTGTGGACAATTCTACCACGGTTCTTCAAGTTCACTCTTAGAGAGTCCACGTGCATGGGATTCTTGCATCTAGAAGAATACATGACCTGTAGTCAAACATGTCAGTGTGCAGCTTATTTTCTTGTGTTGACATCACATCATTCTTAATGGCATTATTGGGGAAAAGTTGTCGTGGGAAAAACAAACTCATATTTCACAGCCATAGGAGACAGGTCCTTTTTGAACCTGGTTGCTGTTTACAATTTGTCTGCTGTTTTTCAGCTAAAGCTACAACTATTTTATTATTAACCTAGTATCTGACAAACAGTGTCTGAATTATATTCTTCTTCCAATGAACTTGTGCAGTGTTTTGCAAACTGGGATCTGTGGAAGAGGACTTAACCAAAGAGCTCATGATCTCAACGTGATGAAACACAGACCAGCCTTCCAGAAGTAACATTCTCTGCTGGTCACCAAGGTAAGCAAGGATTTCAAAAAGGCTTCCTCAAGGAGGCAATCAAGAAGATTGAACCATTTCCTATCAGCCTTTCAGACACAGTCTGCCCTCTAGTTCATCTTGAAGCAATTATTTGACCCTTACATACTTTCCAAAGGCATACAGTTTTACAGGACAGTCTATCATCATATTGGCATAGCTTGTACTGTTGTGCTCCCCAGTGGGCTGGTTTGCATTTTACAATACTAAAACACATTTTGGTGGACTAAAAACCTTTAACCAGGTGATACAGACTACCCTGACATGAAGAGATGGACTGCTTATTATTTACTAACCCAGGAAGCTTTGCACTAACTGCAAACTTCATTATAAAAGATTGCCTCTCATCCTCCTGATAAAAAGAAGAATCAATTGCCCAAAGAAATCTTTCAGAAATGGTCCTCCATACTGCCATCCCTCTCTTAATAACTGTATTTTGAGATCTGTTGATGAGACAGTTTTAAATCAACCTTTAATGATCGCCCTTTGAAAGCCACAGATTCTTAAGTGCCAGATTCTTAAAACTAAAATATGAAAGTGATACTGAGCCAAAAGCCTTATAAAGAAGCAGCTGTACTACACAAAAATGCAAACACAAGCATGGTTCGGACTCACTCATATGTTTCTGATTAAAATTGGCTACATAATTTTTAATGTCCTTAGTGCACTAATCAAGATAAGTTTAAAAAGCTGGATTTACATTAACGTAAAAGCTTGAATTAATGTAAACCTTGCTAAGGATTTATATAAATTTAAATAACTCACTGTACCACCATCAGTGGCCTGAGACTGTTCTTTTGCCTTGTTAGCTAGTACTTCTATGTAAATGCAATGAGTCAGGTTTGGAAGGCATCGAAATTAATTGATTTCTCCAGAGGGAACAGAAATTGATTGCTATGATTTAGTGTGTTCAGTATAAATGAAGATGAGACTAGCATTAGGAAAGGGTGATTTTTTTTGAGAGCTAAAGTTGGTCCCTGCAAAACGCCCAGTGGTATTTCAGACTTCCCAGTACAGTACACATCTGCACAGATGTCCATCTTACTCAGAATGAGGAAATTAAACCTTCAAAAATGCCACTTGCAAGGGTATTTTCACCCACTTGCTTAAAATAGCTCATCTACTGACAGATGACTAGTAAAATAGTTTTTCTTAGAAGCTGATTTTTGCTTAATAAAATGTGTGAGACTCAAGCTACCAGGTCATTTGTTTCATAGATTAGTTGCACTTTCTATAACTGTGAAACTCATGCCATGCTCAGAAGATGTAGAAAGAATTACTTTGGGGCTGATGAAGACGAGCTCATTTTCCGATTATCCACTAGAAGGACAATTCCTTTCTAACATCATCTGGGAAAACTGTTGCTTACAAACCTTAAGGATACTGCTGAAGATTCACCTTCTCACAGATGAGCACAGCAATCTCAGCCACTCTTCCTCTGGAAGGAGGGTCTGAAACTGAGCTATGTCTCAGTGATAGACACAACTTTCCAAGCTTGTGCCTGAAATCTGATCCCTGGGCTTTTGCAGCCATGCCTGATGCTTTCCAAACTGGAGAACAGCAGCAAGTCTCTGTCCATGTGTTTATTAGCAAGCGTGATGGCAAGGACCCGGACCTCCCGGAGCTTGGCGGCTCCGTGCAGCTCCCTATCGCAGTGTTCTTCCCAAGCACGGAAGGATGAGACAGGAATCATTGCTTCGTCTGCAAACCTGAGCTCAGCTGTGCCTCAGTCTGGCTGCTGAGGTAGAGAAACTGGAGCTCTACTGCCATTACAAACACGCTGTCAGGACCGCTACCTGCACTTGCTTTCCCTTTATTATACAGAATTAAGGAAAATCTATGATCAGTTTTTGCTTGCTTGCAGGAATAGATTATTTAATTCCCATTAGGGTTCCTCCCTTCCCACCTAACCATTGGCAATACAGATACTCTAAGAAACAAAATTAAACTAAAAGCATTAACCCATGCTGCTCCTCTTTTCAAACTGTTTCTTAAACAATTCTAAATCTGTTCATTCTTATTTTTAAGGTAAATTTTAATGAGTATTAACAAAGCCTTTCTTGAATTTTAATCACATCTTACATGTCAGCCCCGGCCAGACATAAAGGAGGAGATACAAGCTGACTGGCACTTCTGAAAGCCGACTTTGGTAAGAACAGCTTTTCGATTAAAAACAAACAAAAACACCCCCAACACCCGGAGGGAGGTTTCCCTCCGCTTCGGAGCGTGCGGCACGCCGAGCTGCCCCTTCCAAAGCAGCGCACACGCATCCCACGAGCGGGAGCCGGCACGCCGCCTGCACCTGACCTCACCCCGGGAAGGGAGGGAGGCAAGGAGGGAGGGAGGGAAGGAAGAAGGGAGGGAGGCAGGGAGGGAGGGAGGCAGGGAGAGAAGGAAGAAGGGAGGCAGGAGGGAAGGAAGAAGGGAGGGAGGCAGGGAGAGAAGGAAGAAGGGAGGCAGCCGCCCGCCCGTGCGCACCGAGGGGCGCCGGCGATGCGGCACCTCCGGCGGCCGGAGCCGGGCTGGGGCGCCCCGGGGGCTGCCCGCGCCTCCTCCTGCCGGGCAGCCCCCGGGAGATGCCCCGTGTCCC
>VZRZ01002841.1:2357964-2370640 GCA_013398175.1 Climacteris rufus
CCGGCTTTTGTCTGCGCTCCCCTGTGCCAAGCGGCCCCTGCAGCCACTCGGCGGCTGCTGCCCGCGCCCCCCGCCTCTCCTCTGCGAGTTTCCCACCCGAGAATAAAAGGGGTTTGAAGGGTGATGGATGCTGCTGTGAGAACCCTTTGCCATCCAGGCGACTGCCCGAAGCTTTGAAAGAGGCAGCCTGGAGACGGACGGGTCTCTCTTGTAAAAGCTTCGAATCCCGACAAATGCGGGAAGGAAAAAAAAAAAGTTGCCATTTATTCTGGAGTAACTTCTCCAGTTTTACCCTGCCGAAGTTAATGGAGGAAGAGAGAGAGGTGACTCAGGTGCCCACTCGGTAGCGCAGCCCCCAATGCCCCCATGGTGGGTCACGGCTTGGCTCTCCAGCTCCCCCAGTCCCCGCTCCCTGTCCCACCGCGGGGTGCGGGCTGGCCCTTGCCAGGCACACCCGTGTCCTGCCTTCCCCGGCGGCCGGCGGAGAACACCAGCGGAGCGGCCTCGTAGAATGCCAAACAGGCAGGGCGTACCGGGTCCGAGGATGCTGGGGTCGATAGATTGTCTCCCTGCCCTCTGGCAGAGGGAGCGCCTGCGACTGTGTCCCTGTTTGTGGTGCGGTCAGCTCCATGGGACAGCCTCTGATATATTTGACTTCATTAACTTTTCTAAGGGGTCAAAGAGACAGATGTTTGTTCCCGTGCAGCAAGCAAGATGCTGGCATCTTTTCCTCACTCCAGGTGCAGATGTTCACTGTCTCTGTCTAGAGGGCTCGATTCAGTGATATATGTTCTTAGCATAATGTCTAACTTAATGAGAAATACTTCCTTGACAAGTCTTTAAAAAAAATGATGTCTCTATTGACACGATCAAATTTTTCCTCTCAGAACAGCAAGGGAAGAACACAGGTGCAGCAAACTTGCTGTTATCCACACCTTTTACATGATCAGTGTAGTTCTTTACCTGGCAGAGCAGGGCTTGAAATACAGCTTCTGAGTAGATAGCAAACTCTGGCAGAAAAGAAATAGAAAGATAAAAATATTGCTGAACATACTACAGCTTTCTAAAGACTCTCAGTGGGGAGGGAGATGTAAGAACAGCAAAACTACTTTCTTCTCCAAAGTCTCAGAAGCAGAATCATTATCATTAGCCACATCTTTTATTGTTAGTGTTTTGCTCGATTTCTCCACCATCTCATTTCTTCACCTGCGGAAGCTGCCTTTAGCCATCCTTTCAAAATTTCTTTTTCTTTCCCCTGATCCTTTTACTGAGAGCCTTACTTTTGAGGCACTGGTGATACAGTCTGTTTCTTGGGAATGTGGCAAGCAACAAAGACCAAGTAGGCGTCTAGAAACTGAAAAATTTTTAATCTTGTTTCTCAGTCTGATACAAAATGGTGTCTCTGACCAGCTTGGGGTGTTGTTCAGAAATTTCTAGGACGATAAGTGGACAAGGAGGAGTGTTTCTTAGCCATTCCTCTGTAGGGGTACCAGCTAGGCTTGAACACAGCCAACCTTCACCAGTGACTGCTGCCACCTAGGAGACAGAACAGCAGATCTGCCATAGTGATGTCTGGAACAATCCTGAGATGTGTCCCACATGGAAGAGGGATGGAGATGGTGGGGGAAAGTCAAGCATAAGTCCCTACCGCTTGGTCCTAAGCTGTCTGGGTAATAGTTTAGGCACTACCAAACCCACATGTATTTTAAAGTGTGGATCTTGACTTCTTTGTGTGTCAAAATTCCCCAAAGAGTATTATGTATTTTTATTTCATGTCTGTGCAATTCTGTATACGTGTTATTTGTGTTTCAACAATAGTACTGAAAACAAATCTTAGTTATGCCAGACTTTAAGTCAGGAACAAAATATGGAGGTTTCAGACCAGGCTAGGTGTCATAGCTGAGCTGCTGTAATTGCTGCTGAAAAAACAAGCATGTTCCTTCCTCCTCCACCGCCACCTCACTGTTTTCTTTTTTTCTTGCCTGCCTAGTCCAGTCCCTTTCCCCAGTGAAAGATATTCTTTGCTTTCCAGAGAGCTTTCTCACCTTACTAACAGGGCAGAGAAATGTTTCTTGCTGAGATTATTTCCAGAGAGGTCAGCAAGCCCTGAGGATGCTGCCAGCACTCTGGCAGAGCCGGTGCAGGGAGACACATTGCAGGGCCAGGCACTCTGGGATGCTGGAGGCAGAACTGTCCCACTGGCTCAGCTGTATCAAAAGTCTGCACCTTAAAGATGCAGTGAGACATTACAGATAAAGTGATCTAAATGGAAATGGTTGCTGAAAGGAGCAGTCCTGTCCCTGTTTTCACCCCACCCATATGCTGCCACTGCTCCCTCAGCAGCTGGATCAGGGTAGATAGCCCAGCAAGCAGCATCAGTAGGTGTCTGGCTGCACTTTTCATTTAATCTCAAGATACCAGCTAAAACTCACTGGATTTTGGAGTCTGTAAGGAGCCCACATCCTCCTCTTTGGTTTGGGAACAGCTGCTACGTTTAGCAACAGCAATTCTGTCTTTAACATGCAGGTATCTGCTGCTTTGAAATTACAGAATATGAAGAAATGGACTAAAAAATAATAAGAGGTTTTAATATAGTTTTAATAATATTTTTCATAGTTTTAATAAAAATAAAAGTACAAGATGAACAGAACTTAATGAAGCAAATGTGATTTCCATGACACTCATACTGGATAGTTTACCAGTTTCATTTTATGGTAAGTCCCTCAGGAAGCATTTGCAAGCAATAAAGCCCTGTCTTTCTGAAAGATTTCAGTACAGCATTCAGGTGGAAGAAGGGGTGGTATCTGGTTGTTCAGTCTCTGAACTTTCATATATCTGACTGACTTTAGCGTGAGAGAAAAGCTCTGGGCAAACCTGGTAAATATGTGTGTGTGTGTGTGTGTGTGTGTGTACACATACCTTCTTGTACACAGACCTTCCTGTACACAAATACATAAAAATCTTCAGAACAGATCAAGAATTGACCCAGAAAGCTTGGATTTAGTAAAATATAAAAGCCTGGGTGATTTAGAATCAAGTGGTTTAGCCTTCAAAACAATCTATTGCCAGATGCAAAATTCAAGTCTAGTTCTAGATTTCCTTAAGCTTCAAGGTTCTTAAGATTAACAGTTAATTGCAGTCAATCTCTGTAAAATATTTGTCTTAGTGTCCCTCTGTGCCACAGTAATTTTCCTTTGAAAAAAACCTTTTGCATCAGAGAAACTTTCCTTTCTATATATATTAAACTGTGACTGTTTCATGTTGTATTCCTGTGTTCCTAAATGAAGTTATATTCCTACCCTCATTTTAACTGAGAATTAAACTTGATGGAAATTAATTCGTAGAAGTTGAATTAAGGCCAGCAACATCAGGGGCAGTAAAAATAATCCAGGACTAACTGTGTTAGTTCCTGCCCCATTAATGGTTGAATTACTGCTTAGAACGTGATGCCATCATCAAGTTGGTTTCCTCTTCGTCGTTGGGTTGGGCACACCACAAAATTGCGCATCACCATCGACAGTTCAGAGGTGGAATAATCCCAGGCTTCAGTGGGCAGCAGTGAGATGCCTTGGCACAGCCAGTTGAGAGCCTGCCATGGTATCTGTCTGTGCTGTCTGCCTGTGCATGGGCTCAACAGCTCCTCACACCAGGGCTGTGAGGAGTCCTCAGCCCAAGGAGCTGCTGAGCCCTCCCGTTTCTCATCACCTTCAGACACAAACTGCATCGCAGGCTCAAGTTGTATGAGGCTGTTAGCCCTTATTTTCCTAATTACTGAATTCTTCATGAAGAAAGAAAGTAAATCAGTCATTAAGAACTACCTTGGCACTCAAGTTAATGAAATGTAGAACTGGTTCGTCAGGACTTCTTGTTCTGTTTGATTGATTTTATCACCCTCTGTCATTGGTTGTCTATGGAAATAGGGTACGTGTCTACTAATCTTTCATATGGCACATGTGAATCTTCTATATTCCTGCTAGGAGCTCAATAAACTTTCAAGTGCTGTTCAAATCTACCTTGAAAATATATTTTAACATACAAATATTTTTTTCTGATTTCCTTTGGCAAAGCTGTTACTGAAAAACCTCGCAAGGTTAGACATAGGTTTGAACATGCCCTTTAGGCAGTGAAATTCCCCTGCAGAGTACTGAGTCCACCAGAGGACTCCAAATGTATTTTCTCATTTATGCCATGAATCAAAAAGAGTATGTTGCGAACTACTCACAGAAGTTTTATGGCATAAGTGAGCAGTGAGTTTATTGGGTCACCCTGTGAACCAGAAGCAGAAAAAAGGCACAATATAAAATACAGAGTATAGCTTTGTGGACAAGGGAAAAGCCTAGGATAATTCACTGATTTATACAAGGGAAGTGTTCAGACAGAAAAAGCTTTTCCACATATATGTAGTATAAAAAATTGTAATGCATTTTGTCCTGTTTGGTTTTTACTTTTTGCAGTATTCCTTAGGCATAGTTGCCCAGGAAAGCCAAAGGTATTTACTTTCTCCTCCCCTTTTACCACTTTCTAGATTCTACATACCAGACTTTAATTGTCCTGCTCTTCCCACATATCTCCTTCCAATTAATCTCTTTATTAACTTCGTGCCAACTTTTCCCTCTCATTTGGAAATAGTATTGCCTGAAGAAGCCAGTAAGATACCTTGACAATCACTGTGGCAGATTACGGTTTACTTGTAATTCTTGAAACAAGATGGAACAATTAATATGTAAAAAACATTCTGGAATTTTTGTCCACATATCACAAATGATGCTTGACACAACACTGCTTATTTCTTCTCTGCTACGTTCTTTGCCTATTTATGTTTCCAGTCATCAAAAGGAAAATCAGCTGTAAGACGAATCTTAATCAGTTTGTAAGGGAAATTGTAAGTGGAATTGTCTTTGCCTGGGGTTGGACTCAGTGCCTTGAGAGCAATTTTCCAAGCCTAAGAGGATGCCCTCCGGTGGAATCTGCTGCTGTGTGGCATGTTGTATCTCTGTCCACAGTCTGTGAAAGGGAGAAAAAAGAAGGGAAAATGCTAAGATTCTTTTCCAGTCTTTCTGTAGACAGTTTCTAGGCTTTGCATCAAGTTCAGGCCAATGTATGCCAATACTGAATCTGGCTCTTTGTAGCCTCCTTTTATGAGTGTCTGAAACCATTCCAGAAATACTTAGAAGTTGCACTGGGGTTATGTAGAAAGAGAAAAAACAGCCCACTGTGTAATAAGCTAATTCCCCATGGCATTGTGCTGTTATTTACATGAATGATCCAAAGTAATTTAAACAGGCAGAATATTTCACATAATAAACAGATGGCATTCACAGGGTGAATAATTTAAATAGGTGGTAGCTCAAGAAGAATAAAAGTTGTGTCATCTTTTAAATCTGGTTAAATGATCAAATTTATATCTTCTAGTGCATTAAGCAGAAATTTCTACAACTGATATTACCAGAAAAGTGATCATGTCATACAGATTGAAATCAGTCCAGCTCTATGTCTGCAGACTCTGAAATGAGTCTATGCTAGAAATTTGCACCAGGCTGTTTTAAAATTTATTTCTACTGGCAAGAGTGGATAGGATGTCCAAAGTCCACCCATTTACATCTTGTTATGCCATAGATTTTAAAATGCAGCCCAGTTGTTTTCAGAGGTCTATATGCTCTCTCTTATTAGAAGAGAAATGGAAAGCAAAACTGATTCTTGGAGATGGAAAAAAGCATCTCCATTGTAGACACAAGTAACCACCAAGTGGATACTTATGATACTGCATGGGAAAGGTTTTGTAAACTATAAACAGACATTCCAGAGAGAATCTGTGCTGCTTTTTGCCCACTCACATAAGCAAATAGTAGTTTTTAGCATTTTCCTGATTATTTTGCTTTGTTATTTTGGCTCAAGGGCTGTGTACTATAGTACTCTATGTTTAAAAATCAAATTAAATGCAGCCATCACATGCAATAGAATGCAGTGCGTTTATACATGGGTATGTCTGTTTCTTGATTTCTCTTCTAAAAATCCAGATCTGAAGCAGGAAAAAAGGAGGGTTTAGGAAGATCATGGCTGACTTTCAGTATCAGTCCTATAAAACTTAATTACTTTCAGTGATTTCCTTGAAGCTGTTCTCTGCAGTTCCTTTGCAAATGATGAATATCTGGGCATGGATCAAATTGCAAAATGTTCCATTAGTGAAATCCAATTTTCTATCAGACTTTCCAAGTAATTAGCTTTTCTTTAGGTAGTATATTGTTAGTTTGCATGCATCCAATGTTGTATGACATTTGTTTAGGGAAGAGTAGACTATTCAGTTTCTGTACTGCTTACAACAAATGAACAGCTCATAATTGTATCAAGGTTAAACATCCCCTAATGCAAGTGACTCTGCTGTGATACTTTTGAGCAAGAAATCTTTGTGTGGGATCCTGCCCAGATGCCTGAGCATCAGCAGTGCCACTTCTGTATGATGTTCCTCCTGTTACACAGGTAACATCCATCCTCCAAGAACCTGAGGGATTCTGGTGTCCAGGCCTGTTCCTGAGACGTTGTTGCTACACAGGCACCAATAGCCAGCATGATAATCAAGGAGTGCCATGGTGCTGCCTCCCGCTTTGAACAGAGTTGTTGGTGTCTGAGAAGCCTCAGAAATTAATTTCCACAGCTTCTTCCACAGGCACAGTCTTTTTATCCTACTTGCAATGCACTTCCTCACAAAAAAAGAACAGACAGAGAGGAGACTTTCCTTCTCATCAAAGCCAAGCTGGTGTGTATGGTTTACTCAGTAGGTGGGTCTCTCAGGAGATGTAACATTTCCTCTCCACCTCTTCCCATGTTATTTTAAAATCTGGCATTGAGGCAGGTCTTCCTACCAGGCCACATTTTGTTTTGTGAGTTGTCTATTGATGACAAACTAAATTGAGTGGGAAATACTTTTTAAGGCAATAACATATCTTTCAAATAAACTTAATTTGTTACGGACTGTAGCCAGTGGCCACTGCAGTTGTTGGGAATCATGTTCTCAACAAAAGAACCCATAACAAGTCTCCCAAAATGAAAAATGGGAATTGCACTATTGTGATCCTCAGTCTGGGAACAGAGGAGATCCACCAAAGGAGGGGGAATGGAACCACAGTGTAACCACAATAGACAGCAGTCCAATAGAGCTGAATCTCTGGAGTAAAATTCCATCTGGAGAAGCAGAGCTGGATCTCTGGAGTAAAATTCCAGCTGGAGAACCACTTAGGCTCTATTACACTGAGGAGAGCATGCAGTGCTGGCCAAATCTCTTTAATATTTCTCTTTCACTTTGACAAATCAACAACTTCTAAAAGACTGAAATAAAGTCTCCCAACATCCCAAAATATATTCAAGAAGAAATTGAAAATGACATCTACTCACACATAGGGTAACACGTGCATGGCACATTCCATGTACTTTCAGCATGGATAAATGGGGCATGGTGTCGGATGAAACACTGGAATGAAATACAGGGTAGTTGAGATTAAGTAGAAAAAGGGTAAATGTTTTGGCATTTGGGCTCTGTGCTCATTCCAAAGAAAAGTGCTGATCTGGAGCAGTGTCCAAGGGCTGTGGTTCTCATTTGCAGTCAGACCATATCTAGCTGGGCTATTCACCCCTTGCTTGCTTGTGCTTTACACCTGCCTGTTACAAGACACACATCCCCCATTTCCCATTTGAGCCATTGACTTGTTATATGAATGCAGAGTACTAGGACAAGCAGGCAGAAGCACTGAGTGCTTGAATCACTCAGGCAGAGGAACAGACAATGAACAAAGGGATGTAGGTGCATTTTTTTACTCCTTTCAGAGCACTGGCAAAGCTGCACTAACACCAGCAAACAAGGAACCATTTGGCATGCACATTCAATGACTTTCTAAGATATGTTACCTCTGCATTTTGTAAGCCAGTCTTCCAAGGTGCTGGAAAAGACCAATTTAGTAACAGCCTCTCACACCATTCTTCAATCTGTGCCTCAAAACTAGAAGCAGGAACAGGGTCTGCCCTCTCTGGGCACAAGATCCCCAAATAGAAAGAGTGCCTACTCCTGTATAATGTTAAGGCAGTGTAATGGGGAGAATGCTGCCAAAAGCACACAGATGTTCAGGAAATTTTCACACTGAATTTCGAAGAAGGAGTGTTTGTTGGGCTTGGGGTTTTTTTTTGGTGTTTTGTTTGGTTGGGTTGGGTTGAGTTGGGTTGGGTTTTTTTTTGTTTATTTTGTTTTTTGCTGACTCTCTGCCATTTTCTCTATTGTAAGTCAGTCTCTCCAGCCCTCTAAACAGGTTAGTGAGTCTTCAGGTTTGTTTTGATGTCCCTGACAGTGACATTGTCAACATGTCACTGCTGCAAAAAGACATGGAAAACACAGGTTGCAACATAGCATAGAGCAAAATAGCACTTCTGGGGAAGGGCAAAATCACCTTATATAAAAACCAGGGAAAAAAGGAGCAAAAAGCTCTCCAGCAGTGCCCTTGTATTCTACTCTATGCTCTCATGGTTTACAGATAAAGCTAATGTCTGAGAAGAGAGACTTCAAGACCTATGGTGTCCTGAATCGGTTTAGTTAAGTGACTAGTCACCGCTGAACTCTGAGAGTAATTCAGGACGTTTTGGTACTTTGTGAAGATACTGGAGGATCTGAAGTTGCAACAAGCTTTCCAGAGCATTTTTATCAGGAATGTTACAACCTTATTCATACAGGGGCTACCAGACCTGCAGAAAAGCTTGATGCATCAACAACTGAGCAAGGAACCTGGGAACTGGAAGAGATTTCTAGGGACTGGTGAGGAAAAATAAGTTCTGTCCGTATGCTGGGCATCCTGAGTATCCAATCCATCACTGCAGGGCAAATTAGCTCCTGAGGCTTGTGGCAATCAAGCCAGAAAGTCAACCTAGCACAGCAGCACAGAGCCACCCTGTGTGCAGGTAAGCACGTCTGTCTGCTCTTCAGTGGCACAACTCTGTGGGGGCTCTCGGGAGACCAGGGAAGGTACCTCTGTTCTGAGCTGCACAGGATGGAGCCACAGGGAATGTAAATCCTGCACTTGCCAGGCTCAGCATAGTGGCAGGACACTGGAGACGACAAAAGCAGCAGTCAGTAAATGGTAGGGCAGAGGAAGGGAAGCAGCAGAGAGGGAGAAGGGCCCTTCAGCAGTTCTTATTACCCGTGCTACTGAGCCATACAGGCTCCATTTCATACTACTGCTCCATTATATAAGGATTGGAAGAAGGACCAGAGGACCAGGACTCTAGACTTTGATTCAGTTCTTGTCTCAGTTGCAGCATCCCTCTGTGTGCATGTTTCACAACAGCAAAAGCTGCATGCATAGTCCAATGAAGTGCCATGCAGCATTCTAACTGGATTCTGACCAGGGACTGGGCACCCCACACGGGGCTTTCTCATGTAAATGTCAACATTTTCTACCTGGGTTAATTGTAATCTGCCCTGTACTTTGATTAGCTACCTATTAAAATAAGAAAACAGTATTCCTTTCGTTGGAAGAAGCTTGTGAGGATCGAGCTCATTACTTACTACATGGCACACATGCATATGTAGATTAGAAAGGCCATGGACACACCCAGATATTCAGCACTCTACATTTACAGTATGTCACACAAGCAGCCCTGCTTTTTCGAGGCCAGGGCAAGGTTATCTCTGAAACCAGAGTACTGACTGGAAAACAGGGATAGTAAATGACACTTTGATTTGTATTAGTTTTGTGTTATTCCTCTAGATGAGTTTGGGCTTTGAGACCACCTGGTTTTGAAAAGCCAGAGGTAATAGGTGAGGCTTACATTGCTGGAATCTCAACAGCAAGGGAATTTCCAGGTATAAGCAGCTCTATTGACCTTCAGTCAACAGAATCAAGCCTGGCAGAAGTGAATGTATTTAGGGTAAGCAATGTTAATGGAGTCAAAATGTCCACAGAGGTGCATGTACATGGGTGTGATATAAATAGGACACAGTTTAAAAGGCATTGAAGCAACCAGTGAGGAGTTCCTTAAACATCCTGCTTGAATTTTACTGTCACCAGTCCAAAAACTGTTGTTTGTGGGATAGCAAATAAATCCAACAAAGCTGCACTGTTCTGCACATCCATATGTACAATCTTTCCTTTCAGTCTAGCAGTTTACTTAATGCAAGGTGAGCAACAAATATTTAAAAAGTTGGCTTGTGACTCACCTAAGCAGAAACATGCAAAATACAGAGGAAAGGGGAAGATGGAGCAGGAAATAGCAAGATACAATAAAGAGGCTGAAGACAACTAATTTCAGCTCTTTATGATTTTTATTTTTTTCTTCTCAGAAATGCAGTAAAGTAACTGTTGTGTATTTGTCTCATGTAGGAGAAAAGATTCAAAAAATTGAACAATGTGAAATTTTTACTTGCCATATACCTGTATATAAGAACAAGTCCACCACTCAAAATTAATTTCAAAAGAAGTGAGAGTGAGATTTTGCGTGTTTACTGTAGCATCCATAGAAACTTTCCATTCCCTTTCATCATTTCACGTGGAATTTTTCAGAAAGGACTGCCACAGCTCTTAACCCTGTCTCTGCTGGCCTCCCACAGCCCTGTGGCTCTCAGTCCACAGTCATCCCAAAAGCTGATTCACACAGTTGTCCTCTCCCAGAATAGTGCTTAGGTTTCAGGCCCCTCTCTTACTCAGCTATTATTGCTTCAGCTGACTCAGACATGCTACACCTCTGGGATTAAAAGCAATGGCACAAGTAAGTACGTACAAGTTACTTCTTTAGAACAAAACTATTTCAAAGACAACATATTAAAAAAAAGAAATAGAGCATCTCAGATTTTTAGATCTGTCTCTGCCTGCACCAGAGAATGTTGAGCATCCTTATATTTTCTCTGTAAAGTACTTTGCTTTGTCATCCCCTCTCCCTAAACCATTTCTGACAAATGTGTCTTTTCCCAACCTTCCTTTCTCCTCTCTTCCCAAAGGATTTTTATGTACGCATATGTTATTTTCACCTCCAAATTAACAGCCTTGTAAAACAAAACTGTGTTTCCATAAAGACAATTTACAAGGCCCTCAAAGCTGATAATTGGGCCTGTTATCTTTCAACAAAAGTTGTTGTTTTCCCTCGGGTAAGTTACTGTGTGGTTTCTGTGTTTGTTCTTCACATAATCCTTCGTGGATTTAGATCAATACAGGCTTGCAAAAAACTGTGATAATACAGTACACAATATTTTCACTGTGTGCTTCCCTAATGCTTTTCTTCTGGCAGCTCATGTCCTTGATTGTTATTCTTGTTTGTGAATTTTTTTAGCATGTTGGAAAAAAGTACCAAGAGTTACTTCTATGTAGGAACATGAGAAATACTGAATAATGCTCATCCAATCAATGTTATTAAATATTTTTGTCAATGATATTAAATTGAGAGGAACTGTCACTCACTCGAAGGCAGGGAAGCCCTGCAGGCAGACCTCGGCAAATTAGAGGGCTGGGTAATCACCAACCATATGAAATTTAACAAGGGCAAGTGCTGGATTCTGGACCTGGGATGAGGCAACCCTGGCTGTACAGACAGACTGGGGAGTGAGATGCCTGAAAGTAGCGCTGTGGAAAGGGCCCTGGGGGTCCTAGTCAATGGCAAGCTGAATGTGAGTCAGCAGTGCCCTGGCATCCAGGAGGGCCAAACATGTCCTGGGCGACATCAGGCACAGCATTGGCAGCCAGTCAAGGGAGGGGATTGTTGCTCTGCTCTGAACTGGGGTGGCCTCACCTCCTGTCCTGTGTGTGGTTCTGGGTGCCACAACATAACTAAGATTAGGGAGCATCCAAAGGAGCGTAATGAAGATGGTGAAGGCCTTGGGGGGCAGCTGTATGAGGAGTGACTGAGGTCACTTGATCTGTTCAGCCTGGAGAAGGGGAGATTGTGGGGAGACCTCATTGCAGTTACAACTTCCTTGTGAGGGGAAGGGAGGGGCAGGCACCGATCACTTCTCTCTGGTGCCCAGTGACAGGACCTGAGAGAATGGCCTGAAGTTGTGTCAGGGAAGGTTTAGGTTGGATATCAGGAAAAGGTTCTTCACCCAGGGCCCTGGAACAGGCTCCCCAGGGCAGCGGTCACAGCACCAAGCCTGGCAGAGTTCAAAGTGTTTGGACAATGCTCTCAGGCACATGCTATGACTCTTGGGGACATCCTGTGTGGGGCCAGGAGCTGGACCTGGGTGATCCTTGTGGATCCCTTTCAACTCAGGATATTCTATAATTAATTCCATAATTCTATGGACCTATTTAAATCACATCTCAATCCATCTAAATCTGTTTAACCTATCTAAACAACCAATGTAGGAAGATCATAAGGATACTCCCATCTTCGGCTGGGATAATTCAGTTGTCCAGACGGGCTTTGCCCAAATTCCTCACATATTATTGTATTATATTGTTACAATTATATCATTATACCCCCATATTATTTCGACCCCTCCGGGGCCGCCCGCCCCGGCGCACAGGGGCCGCCCCTCAGGCAGGCCGAGAGTCCCGCGAGCGGCCCGGCCCCGCCCCCCGGGGATCTCCTTGCCCGCGGATTGGCCGGCGCGGCGCGAGGGGCGGGGCCGGCGCGGGGGTATTTAAGGCGCGGCAGCCACAGCTGTCTCTGCTTCAGGTGAGCGCCGAGGCGGCGGGGGCGCGGTGAGTGT